>JAUCBJ010008531.1:0-43673 GCA_032718475.1 Nemertoderma westbladi | reverse complement strand
GGGTTTGGCTATCTTCAGCCGGTAGGAGAGCGGCGGCCTCCAACTGCTCCCATTGTGGTCGCATTGATTGAGGTTGCGATATTCGTGATAGGAATTATAATGACCGATGATTGAGCTTCCATTGTTCCTTCCTATTTGTTTCGGTACATTGGTTACTCACTTCTCGTGTAATAGCAATGAATGTTATTATTACTCAGGTGTTGTGCTGTTCTACGATCACTATAGAAAGTCTTTAAGAATTCCTTTGATTAAGATCTTTATCTGTGCACTTGTTATAAACTTTGGGGTATAAGGAGCCATCCTAGACTCTACCGTTACCCTTGTTATATTAATTGTCCTATGTGGGGCGAGCCACAAGTCCAGGTGAGCCTTGGCGTATGGATATAATTAGTGAACCGTGCTGTCGTCGTTCTTCTCGTTGTTTAAACCGCTACGAAGTCTGTCAATCTTTAATGAATTGGAACTAAACTTGGTACACTTGTAGTCTTAAATCTATAAAAAGTTTTGAAATTCTACACACAGACAGACTTCCACAGTTCATATGTCGACCGCTAGGGGGCAATTCACTAGGTCCACTAATTGTACGCAAAGGCTCTTCTGGACTTAAGTGTGGGTGTGATCCATAAGAAAGTATCACTGTAGATTCAAACGAACGTAAGGAGTAAGTGCAAATAAGAATAGGAGGATGAGAACATTGTTAAGTACAAGTATTATATACGTGTAGATAAAGTACTTTATACACTAGGAGAAGTTATATTTGTTTATTTTACTTCTTCGCCACACAGCGCGTAAATTGACTGAAACTATTTTCTTATAAACCAATAAAGTGTTATTCGGTGTAATATACAGTAAATATTTATTTTGATCCTTGTAGGTGCACTAACGTCGTTATTGGATTTACGACTGTTCCAAAATGTTCGTAGAGAGTTTGTTTCTCTGGCGCTTTGCGTTTCAGCTTTCCTTTTGGGTATCGTATTTAGTCTGCGAAGCGGCGAGTATGTCCTACAGATGTTTGACGAATATGCGGCTACAATTCCTCTTTTAATCATCGCTTTGTCGGAGGTAATCGGAGTGGCGTGGGTCTACGGTCTGGACAGGTGAGTTTCTCAAATACTCAAACTAAACTGAAACTTTTTAACCTCTATTCCAGGGCAGCGATAAATGTTATAATCTATCTGGGCAGAAGGAAATCACTGTTATTTAACCAAAACTCTCGATCGCACTCAGAAAAAAATACTTATACATTTGGCCAGTTCTAGAAATACACATAAATAATTGAATTAAAACAATGTCTTATATTCGAAAATGGAAATACATAATTTTGCAACTCCTACGTAGAGACGGATGTATAAAATGTAGAAATTTTTACAGCCGGTGAGAATTGTTTTTTTCGGCGGGTGGAATGATTCCAGTAGCGTTCATAGGAGACAGAATATGAGTATGAGGATATGTACACACGTTCGTATTCTATCTCAAAATTTGTATTTTTAAGAAATTTAACCAAACCACCAATAAGAATAAATAAAAGAAGAGAGGAAAGTTCCCCCGTCGCTTCAACCGCCCTCTTAATCTGCACCACCCCAACCCAAAGGCGCACATTTGATTAATGAAAGGCAGAGAGAGGTATTAACAGGAAATTTATGTTTTAAATTTTAGGCATAGAGGCGACCCAATTCGTTAAGAAATATTAAAACTTACCTTATGCCGATAGTATTGATTAATTATATATTACGATAGTATTACTGAAATATTAATTTACAATGCCAACACCTCGATGCCTCAACGAAATTATTTAGCTAATTATTCTAAAGAATCACGATTAAATACTCAGTCAATCATTTTGCGAGATAAATATTATAAGCAAGCTGGCTTATTAGTATGGCACATTACACTAGTGCCTATGTCCTAAATGTAATTACCCATTGTAGTGGTGAAGGATTGGACTGGTTACCAATAATAGGCAATAGCAAGCATGTCAATTGTTGAGGGAGCTGGAAGTATAGAGTGACCGGGGAATTTTGATAACTTAATTACTGTTAAGATGAAATAAAAACACATTTCTTAAAGCAAATCACTTAAACTAATTAAAAACTATAATGGAATGGGGATATGGGGATTACAGCTGTATAACCTTTAAGTATAATTATTTATATCTTATACTATAAAATAATTAATTTCCCTTAAAAGGCAGGTTGAAAATGCTGTTTTTACCCTAATCAACTTAATTAACTAATTAACTGAATTTATCTTAGGCCACACGCAAATTCAACTTGGGAAATTTTTTAAACTTTTGCTAGACTACATGTGTACCGAGATTTGGCCGAGTTATTAACGTTTAAAGTACAGCCACACATTAGTGACTATGCTACACTTTTACTTGGATTTATGGGTTTATTTTTTTGGTTAGGTTTTTGGTCAAGCCCAAACCCTAATTAAAACTGTAATGTAACCCTACTGTAAGTCATGAGGCTCTAATCTAAGAAATTTTGTAGAATTTCAGACACTTGTCATTGGCCCGATAACCATTGCCGTCGGAAGAATTGGGGGTACGTATTTATTTCCTAGGAGATTTAACCAAAACAATAAACTATAAGCACAATATAGAACAGGATACAGTTTTATTTTTGAGAATAATCAGCTGTTATTTGCGTCGAATTTCCCCTGGAGAGGGATGAATTTTTATTGCGTCAGGTGCAGGTCCCCCCCCCCCCCCCCCCCCCCCATCTGGAGTTGATTGTCAGATTGTCAATGCAATATGTACTGCTACAGTATTACTGTATGACGTTGTGTTCAGCCAAAACAGTGAGGGTGAAGGCCAATTTATGGTTGAGTGCGCGAAAAAATTGTTGGGCTACAAACAATTGAATAAGGGCTAACGGTGCCCTGAATCGGGTGACAGGGCCCATATGAAGTATACCAGACTGTCTGCTGTTATATTTCAGTTTGCAGTTACCCTCATGTGAAGAAACCAGGTTTTCACCAAAAACACAGGTTACAGAAGGGCCGAATCTAACCAAAACAATAAACGAATTAGTATATGTGCAGGTTATAAGACAGAAATAAGCCCTATAAAACACTTAATAAAGATAAATTTAAAAAAATAAAAAATCTTCATATATAAAATTTCAATAAAAATTCGACCGAAAAGTGAAATCCTGGTATTCTTCACATGCTGACATGGGCGAATGGTGACAGTATTATCTTTCAAACATACATTCTAATCTGTGAAAAGTTTTTAAATCTACTGTAGCAGAAATTTGCATTTATTTATGAAAGTGCAAGGAAAGTAATTAAAAATTATTAGCCTTGCAGCTTGCTTAACACTCACCCTAAAAATTTAATATAAATTTCAATAGAGGGCCTCCCAAAAAGTTATGGCCTAGGGCCTCCTACAACCTAAATTAGCCCCTGATCATGATCATATTTTTCTGCAAAATTTCGTCTAGTACCCCCTAACACCCCCCCCCCCCCCCCCCCCCCCCATTCCAAATTGCTGTTAGTGCATGACCAGATGACGCATCTGTATTTTATATACGATACTACAGTACTGAGTACTGAGTACTGTGTACTGTTGTAGGAGTAGGCAGACAGAAATAGGCCTACGCGCTACGCCTGCCCTATATATACCGTAAAGGCTGCAAGGCAGAAATGAGTTCATCTGCCCGTTGCCCGCATATTGGCATAGGCATTCCGTAGGCATATTTATCATTATACTAGGCCGCAAATATGGGTGATAAAAAATACCGGTACTAGTACTCATATTCAGACATTAGCTTTGGCCTATTTATAAATCATTTTAAACGAATGATGTACCGGTATTTTAATTTCGTTATATTTATTCTTGATTTCTTTAAACTATAACTCTAAGTTGAGTAAATAAAAGACACTGCTGAATTCCTGAATTATGGGTAATAATCGGCAATAGGCTTGTGTATACCAGTGGTCAACATTTTTTCCACCCAAATGTTAACCATGGATAGGTTAGATTATAGAGTGACTGTCCAAACAAACCCTGGTTAAATTGTAAATGGGTAGGTAATGTAATGTAAAGCGTAAGGTACCGTAACCCTAAACAGTAAAGTCATAATCTAGCGAATTTCGGGCATTATTTATTAGGCTACCATTAACTGATTATCGGCCCTTCTGCCTTCGGACGAAATGGCAATATTGTCAGAAATTCCGCTAAATATATTACCGGTATGTTTTTTGCCTGACAAACAAACCCGAACCAAAAAACAAACTAACAATTAAAATAACATTGTTTGAAAGTTATATCAGTGTTGGTAGGCCTACTGTCAGACTGTCGGATGACTACAATTATGGCACATTACTGTATTACTGTATTACAGTATTAGCATAGAGTAATAAAAGCCACATGGTAGGCAAGCAAAAACCGATTACAGTAGAGTGCAAATATGAAAGATTGGTAGGAACCATAGGCTGACTAAGTCTGAATAAGTTCAGCTTAACTTAGATTTTGATTTAGATTTACAAAATGTGGTCCAGATAGGCCTATAGTGCGCCACTCTTATATAAAAAAAGCGCGCCACTCCAGCAAACATATTGGAAGTGCACGCGTCCTGTGCCATCATCAATCCGACATCAAATAGTTAAATGTACATTATTCAGTTATTGTACAATGGACGCGTGCCAGACCATCCCGGGGTGGCTGAACGATATGCCATTTCGGCCAATTAATATCACATCTCAATGCTAGATTTCAATTTAGGGAAAGAATCAGGTTACAGTGCACGCACAGTGCAACGTAATCTATCTAATTATACTGTTAAAAAAATACCCGCATGTATCATGTATGTATGTATAATAGAAAAGTATATATTTGATAATAGCTATGTATAATCAAATACAAGTACTGACTGATAATAGGTCTGTTCGCATTTGACAATATTAATCTCAACATTCTTATTAATATTATTTAAAAATGATAACAATTGAAAATCTTACTAATTCTGAACAGCAAATATTTTGTGATATAAATAACTATAGTGAAGATAAGTTTGAGCATTTATTGGAAATTCTCAAAGAACAGGCTATTATTACTGACGAACTACCTTTAAGAAAGAAATTCCATCATGGTGTGGCAGTCAGTATACCAACTCGGGTCAATTGTTTCAGAAATTATAACAATACAGGGGATTTGGATAATGTTGTGACTGGTGGTAAGAGGAAATATCAGGAATTATTAAGAGGAAATATTCGGCAGGCAATGGGGTTACATATGGATAATTTGTTAGATATTGTAGAACAGTTACAACCTATAACTCAAAAGCTCGGTTGTGATGATATGATTAAGTTACTTCTGCGATCCCGAGAGAAGATTTTAAGTGATAAAGCTAAGAATGATAAGGTTGTTGATAATGCATCAGATACGTCTAAAGAAACAAAGGTTGGCGATATATCAGTCATGAAGGATCCTGCAAATAATACTGCTGTTATTGTGGACCTTCCAAGCTTGCCAAGCTCAGAGGTAGACAAATTACCATTGGAAAAAGCCATTTACCTGCCAAAGCGAGTTAAAAAGAAACAAATACCCAAGCTTAAAGTGAAGTTTCCATTCGTTAAAACAAATAATTTTCTGTCCAATGTTGATTTGAAGAACAGAAAATATGAGGAAGTTAATTCATCGAATTCTACCTCCAGCAATAGCATGATTCAAGTTGTCCAGAATCTAGACAATAGGTCTAACTGTTGCCAATATTTGGACACTCAGGGGTCCAGTATGATTACAATTGATAATACCTTGAGAATCAACATTGTTGATTGTATGAAGGATACATTTCATGATATCACAAATAGAGATTATCATGAACATGAAATTGAAGTTGAGTATGACAAAACTGACCAAATTTTAAGAGATGTAGGACATTCTTCTAGTATGCATCAGGATTTTAGTCATTGCCAACATATTAACAAACTTGCTCGTAATGTTCAAGTTGTGAAGGAATGTCAGGTGCAATTGATCGATATAGATGAGATATACACACCTGCGATTGATATTCCAGTTGTGGAGGAGTGTGATGTGCCTCTTATCTGTATAGATAATATTAACAAACCTGCTCATAGTGTTCCAGTTGTGAGGGAGTGTGAGGTGCAATTGATCGATATAGATAATATTAACAATGTCAAGGAAAGTCAGGTGCCAATGATCGATATAGATGAGATAAACAAACCTGCGCATAATATTCCAGTTGTGGAGGAATGTGAGTTGCCTCTGATCGATACAGGTGATATTAACAAACCTGCTCATAATGTTCCAGTTGTGAGGGAGTGTGAGGTGCAATTGATCAATATGGATAATATTAACAATGTCAAGGAAAGTCAGGTGCCAATGATCGATATAGATGAGATAAACAAACCTGCGCATAATATTCCAGTTGTGGAGGAATGTGAGGTGCCTCTGATCGATACAGGTGATATTAACAAACCTGCTCATAATGTTCCAGTTGTGAGGGAGTGTGAGGTGCAATTGATCGATATAGATCATATTCCAGTTGTGGAGGAGTGTGAGTCGCCTCTGATTGATATGGATGATATTTACAAACCTGCTCATAGTATTCCAGTTGTGATGGAATGTGAGGTACAATTAATCGATATAGAGCAATCTGATTTGATCTATGACATGATACATAATAAGTGTATTGCAGTTGATTCAACAATAGATGATGGAGAATATCGGGTGAAACTAGTTGATGTTTTATCTTTTGATAAAAACTTAAATCGGCATATTAGAAAGAAATCCTCTTCTCAATTAAATGATGATGATATTTGCAAAAGTATTAATGATATTATTGCTGGTAATACTATAGAAGGGGGCATCTTGTTTTTTCATGATGGTTATTTCCATACGCGTAATTATACTAAAGATTCTAGTGCACTTGGTAACGGAGACGTCAGTATTTATGATACTAACCAGGTTGATAAAAAGCTGAATGACTGCCAACCGTTTGACACCGGGGATCCTCTAACTGTACACACCACTAGAGATGATACCAATACCAATACTAATGACATCCAGCACTGTGGAATCACTCATCGTGCATATAATGGATCGGTTGTGGGAGAGTGTGAGGTTCAACTGATAGATGTATTTGGAGGGTGTGCTTTGATCAATGAACACAAACAGAATAAGTACGATCCAGATGCAGTTAATGATAACATCTCTATGGGTATCAAGTTAACAAACCACGCAAACAATATTAAACACTTAGCCTCAACAACTGGACTGCACGTGTGTAATACCAGCAGCAGCTGTAAGGAACATATTACTTGGGATACTATATCAGATTTAGACATCCAAGATGTTGAATCATCTCACCATTATCGCGATACAAATGCAGTGAGCGAAGGGCATTCAGATTCTGGTGTTTCTATTTCCAAAACCATTTCAAATGTCGATGGAATTCGCCCTAAAACCAATACAACTACTGCTTTCCCAATGTTTGACAATGTTACTTCTTCTAACTTATTAACCTATCGTGAAATTGAAGGGCTTGAAACATTTGATAGCGGCAATCATGTTGGAAGTGGTAAAATGTGTGGACCATTTATAAAGATTTTAGGAAGAGTGGGGGTGGACTTAGTTGATATACAAAAGGAAAGGGAAGATGGCGATGTATCTGTCCAAATACAGAAAGGAATATCTGAGAATATTTGTAACCCTGTTTCCATGGGAGGGGTTTGTACAGGTTTGGATGAATCGGTTGTTGGTATCTGCCAGGTCGAACTTGTCGATGTTCTATCACTTCATTCTCGTAAAATGGCCATTTACCAGTAATCAATGTCGACTTGTAACCTCCCTGAAAAATTACGTTTGATTTGTGTCGAGGTTGCGGACATGCCAACTTTATGGAAAATTCTAAACGTTTATCACATGTTGTATATATACTATTTATACTATTATGAAACTAATTCGAGTATATCCCAACTAAATTCGGAAGATTTTGCGAAGTGAAACTTGTTGATGTTCATACCTGGGATCTTACCAGATGGTGGTGCAAATTCACCGCAACTGAAAAGGATGATTTAGGGATGATTTATTGAATAATATGTTTTGTTCCTCTGTCATTTTTAAACAAGCTTTGTAACTCTGCAGTAACTTCTTTTCAATTTGATATGATTCTTTATTTGCCGCATCATGGTGTCTTATCAACTTTGTAGTAACTTTGAATAAAATACTGTAGGATTATTTTTATCTTGAATCGTTGCTTTTTGTATAAAGTAGTCAGTCATATGGCCCACAGCAGGGGGTTAGTCATATACGCCCCCCCCCCCCCCCCCCCCCCCCCCCCCCCCCGGGTAACGCGTTTTATCTAATTTAGTGTGAATAGAACTGCGATTTAGTCCGTCGAAACAGAACATATATAGAGGTCTGTGGTAGAGGGGGGGGGGGGGGGGGGGGGGGGGGGGGATATTACGTTATATGTTATTATATTAATGGGTAAGTTTATTATCAATTAAAGGAAAGTAAAGGAAAGGAGCAAGAACAGTGGCCCCTTATTCCAAACAGTAAACGAAATGCAAAACCGCAAATTGCATTTCCAATAAGTTTCATTTTGGACTTCCAACGGCTAATATTTGTGTCGCTTTTCACCTGCAGATTTGAATTTTGATCGCTTCGATATAACCCACCCCATCAAACCCACCCCAAATCAATGAATACCTTACTGGCTTTTCAAATTCTTAAGAAATGTTTTATATACGCACGCGAAAGCCAGTCATCAACACGTGATTGACACAAGTTTGTGGTGCTGTATCCTGTATCGTCACCTGTACATTATCTAACTCACGACACGAATGATAACCTTAACATTTCTATGTTTTCTTCCCTGTCTGTTTAATAATGAGTAAACTTTGTACACGGGACGTCCATGAGAATTTAAAGTTCATAAAAAACCATTTAGTGTGCAAAGCTTGATAATTAGTTAAACTTGACAAGGAGGAAGAGGCATTCGGGGCTAGGCACTAAGTGTGACCGATTGACGTCCTGGGGTTCCATCTAACCCACAGCTTTTATGTTCAATCTTCAATGATCAATCAAATGTCATTAACGGCATTTGAATTTATTCTCAATGAACCTTACCCTGAAAAGGAATCACTGTACTTTGTATCTAAGCATTCCATTCAACTTCCTTTGAATGCAATGAGAATGCCTGTAGCGTCTGTAACTTTATTAACCGTGAATCTCGATTGGAGTTTTATTAATTTATCGAGTTTCAGATGTCCGTAACTCATTCGTTGTTTCTCTCGCATTTCAGATTCTGCGACGACTTTCACATGATGATCGGCTATCGACCCAACTATTTTTGGATTATTATGTGGAAGTTCGTATCCCCGTCCATTATGATAGTCGTTCTGGGGTTCAGTATTGTGTCCATGATAACTGACGGGAGTGAGTACGCTTCTTGGAGTTCGGAGGCCGCCAAACAGGTGAGTTGTGGGAGTGGGGTGGGTGTGACGCTATTGGGAGCGTTCTATTTTGGCACCATTGCTTCATTTTGTATTTATTTTCGGGACGAGTGGTCTCATAGTGTATAAGTATGTATAAGGAACAGACGAAGGTTCGCTTCGATTGTCTGTAGCAGACGAAATAGCGCACAACTCAACCGCTCCCAGAGTATTATTATATATGACTGAACGTCAGTTTACCAGAGGGTACAATCGGAATAACAATTTATGTTGAAATTAACCGGAATGTTTTACATTCAATAAAGAAACTCTAGATGGCGTTAGGTACTAGTTGATTTACTGAGAGATACATTACGTCCAAGCAACCAGTTCCTTGCCACAATTCAATCAAAACTCTAAAATCGCCGGGATTTTACTAAATATATTAGATTAACTAGCGCGCTCTCAGTTCGTCCAACTCAACTATGGGAGGACGAGGTTTTACGCTGTCAACATCGCGTATTCCGTGCAGATGCGTCCTATTCATTGTGACTGGGGAGATAAGTTTGTTAGTGGTCCTGGAGAGAGCTCCCAAGGGAGCGAGGACATAAACCTTTATCGCGCGCCTTTAGTACGTAACGGACTGGAGAATGGCCGCTGAAGCGAGTAACTTCGAAGAAGTTCGCTCCGTTTTACGTGTGAAAATCCATCAAATATTGGATGGAGTTCGATTCATTCCTTTAACCTAGTTGACTGCTTTAGGTTTTAATCCCTTTTGATTTGCGCAAGGAGAGTCATGTTACATTTTGGGTGCGACTCTTGTTTTAATTAATTAAGACTCGTGTTTCTTGTATATAAATCGACGAACTTCGTGGTGTTGCGGTTAGAATCACGTCCCGACGCTCCTTAGTGTGTTGAGTTCATCGAATCGTGGCGTTATTGTTATTGATTCTTTTGTATATCCCGGGGCATAGATTTATAGAATTCCCTGTATATAGTCACTGTAGTTAATCACATTTATTATGATGCGCCGCGCCAACTCCCACTTCCTTGTGTACAAATTGTAACTATATCGCGTATTTAGTAACAATGAAACTGACACTGCAAGTCATTTAAATATATGTAGTTATATAAATATTATATAGTTATTTGCCATGTTTACGCCGCCTCCTTTTCCAAATGTAATTAACTCTACTCTGTTTTTAAACGTTGGTTTTAATATTAGGCCTACCTAATATTCCAAAACAACAATTAATATAATGAGACTCCAGTCCCAGAAGTCGGCGTGTCAGCGCATTAATTTAATGGATTAATAATGATTTTATAAAGTTGAGGAACAAACTAGGCCTACTGTTATAACAGATACAGCACAGAGGATTGGGGGTTTGTGCCAGGGAGGGTAGCACAGATGAGTTTGTGCCAGGGAGGGTAGCACAGCGGATTGGGGAGTTTGTGCCAGGGAGGGTAGCAAAGAGGATTGGGGAGTTTGTGCCAGGGAGGGTAGCAAAGAGGATTGGGGAGTTTGTGCCAGGGAGGGTAGCAAAGAGGATTGGGGAGTTTGTGCCAGGGAGGGTAGCAAAGAGGATTGGGGAGTTTGTGCCAGGGAGGGTAGCACAGAGGATTGGGGAGTTTGTGCCAGGGAGGGTAGCACAGCGGATTGGGGAGTTTGTGCCAGGGAGGGTAGCAAAGAGGATTGGGGAGTTTGTGCCAGGGAGGGTAGCAAAGAGGATTGGGGAGTTTGTGCCAGGGAGGGTAGCACAGATGATTGGGGAGTTTGTGCCAGGGAGGGTAGCACAGATGATTGGGGAGTTTGTGCCAGGGAGGGTAGCAAAGAGGATTTGGGAGTTTGTGCCAGGGAGGGTAGCAAAGAGGATTGGGGAGTTTGTGGCAGGGAGGGTAGCACAGATGATTGGGGAGTTTGTGCCAGGGAGGGTAGCAAAGAGGATTGGGGAGTTTGTGCCAGGGAGGGTAGCACAGAGGATTGGGAGTTTGTGCCAGGAGGTTTGCTTGGAGGGTAGCAAACTTTTCCTGTCCGTGTATCATTAATTGAGACCACGGACTTGACGCAAATCCCACCTCGGTGAATTAATCTCGTATTAATCTTAATTATTAAACAATAATTAAGGGAAAGGAACAGGTTACTGTGGTACTTTATTTTAACCAATACAATGAACTAAAGTCATTAGAACTGGATAAAGTTTCATTTTTGTGAGTAATCAGTTGTTATTTCCCCACCCCCGAGCGAGAGGGATTAATTTGATTGCGTGAAAGACACGTTAGTTCTCGCCAATCTTCCTACTGAATACCATAGTACAGTATGAATCATTTTATATGAGGACACTATTCAGTAAGACCCTTTCTTATTTATGTAAACCTCAATCGCTCGCTCGGTACATAAATGCACTCGGGTCACAACCCTAAAGATTGCTATTTTTCTCACAGTGATGTAAATAATTACTTGTGGAAACGTTATTAATATAACATGTACGGTTATAATTCAGGTGCAAGTGTCCCATCCACCGTGGGCCCAGTTTACCTGCGCTCTACTTACCCTGGGGGTCACCATATGGATACCGGTAGTCGCGAGTATACGATTCTTCAGACGAATCCCATTCCTCGAGTACGAGCCCGGCCGAGCGGACTGGGACAAACTGCGTCTGGAACACAAAGTTCCCGAGTTCCGAGAACCCACCAACACCTTTGAGAAGTGGATCTTGTACAAAAACCCCTTCGATCGTATTAATAAATGCAAAGAAGTGTCGCTACCAGATTGTCAGATTTAGCGCCATCTTGTGTTCACAGTGATTATCCCCTAGAACGATGTAATTAGGCAGTTCTTTTTGTATAGAATATAAAATGAACCGTACGATAATGTTTTAAGTAAATAAATCTGTATATTTTTTTTAATTTTAATTATTCAACCATTATTTAAATTCTTTATTTAAATACATCATATTATGATTCGTTTTTACGGAATAATTTTAATTGGATATATAGATTGTATACTATTTAAAAATCGCTGTCTGTTTATATAACTGTGTCAAAAACAATAAACGTTTATTTAAATTTTATTTTCATTTAATAATTTATATAATATTAATAATATTTTTTTTAAACTGCTTTTATTCGGATGCATTTGAGTTATAGTTATCAGCTGCTGGCAGTCGGTATGATACTGGTACTGGTACCGGTACCGGTACTGGTACCGATACTGGTACTTCTTAATCAGTTGATGAGTATGAAATCAAGTACACCGCTCGCTAGTAGCAGTTATTTTTGATAAATAATTAATTTAACTATTGTTATTGTAACTCATGTCAAATAAATTGTAACTTGAGATACAAATTTTTAAATTTTGCAACAGCGTAGTTGATATTTACAATTTGCAATTCGGTTGCTTTTAGCTGAGAGGTCTCTAGTTCGATCCAAATCCGTGTTAGTAACAATTTCGTAACACGCGGAGTAAAGAAAAGGGTTGGATACTGGAGAGTTAGCGCGTGTTCAACTTTGGGAGTTAGTGCGGCGCCCTCCATGCCTTTCAGGTAACTGCCAAAAGAGATACAACTTCGGTTTGCCCCAGTCAAAAATAAGCAAATTGTTCATTGCAAATATTATAAGTATTGAGGCAGGAACTCACATATAAACATAAATCTGCTGTGAATTAATTGCAATTCCCAGAAATATTGGAACAATATCTATTAGATTCCCTCTTAGACACCGCGTATAACAGTATCCTTCGTGTGGCCGGGACGGTCTATTATGGGACTAGGGACTGTAAAGTAAAATAAAGTATAAAGTGATTGGTGAATCACGAAACACCGGGGGCAAACCGAAGAGACTCTTAGTTGTTACCTAAACGCAGGGAGGGAACCACACATACTCCCAAGGGAGAACACGCTCTATCTATCCAACCATTTCTTTCTTTTCTTCTCCCATAATTTTATAAAAGTAGATAAATTCTACTTTCATAAAAAAATAATATACATCTATCGGCAGATATATTATTAATTTATGTTATCATTTTGTTTCAAGTGAATTTACTAAATAATATTATAACCATTGAGTTTTTAGGTAGTTTTAAATTTCCAGCGTATAGTTGTAGCTGATTGCAAATGAACGAATAACTAGCTATTGTTCTGGTATCAGCGACAACAATAACTAGCTATTGTTCTGGTATCAGCGACAACAATACTGTGTCATACCGATATTACACAATTTTTCAAAATGCTGATAAATAATCAGACGGCTGTTTTGTCACACAGTTTACTAATAATTGCTTGTAAATTATTTTTTTTTATATATTAGACCTAAGGCCTATGTAATTTATTTACTACAGTTTAGCAGTGTTCTCTTTTTTCAGTTATCCTACCAACGTCTTTTAATTTTATTTTTGATTAAATTCTATATATTTTCACTTATTATTAATATTATTATTAAATAAAAAAAGTACCAATTATTTGTGTTGTTGAAGGCCTTTAATGATAATTAATTATTATTTTCAACTTTATTTATATTGTATTTTGTTAATACAAACAATAAGTAGGCCTCGTTTGTCAATTGTAGGTCGATATTACAATATAGGCCTACATACAATTTAATAAGGCCTGTATTGTATAGGCCTTATTTTACAGTTTCAACTTTATACAAATTAAATTTTTATTGGGTTTTGGCTGTTAAACGAAGGAACGTAGTGATAGTGATAGATATAGACACGAGAATTATAAAGCTTTACAATATTAATTTACATCATTAACGTATTTAGTCTTATTCCAAAGTTCAAACGAAAAGGCTCCATATGATAACTCTAGAATCAAAAATAAGGGATATATTATATTTTTACTCTACTATTATTATATAATTCCTCTACATCATCGTGGTGGACAGTTCTTCGGACTTCCTTGGACATCATACTAATCCGATTCAATGGGGTTGTGATACACAATCTACACAGTGCAACAGGTAGCAGATAGCGTGGATCACCGGGGAAACATGTTACAGATAACGACTTTACTGACGACATCAGTGCTCTTTCGGATATATTGGAGGGATTCAGATGTTCACAGCTAATAGAAGGAGCCGTAGATGTTATATATTATATAATTACATAACATTACTTATTTGGATGGATCTGTAGATCATATGGACGATTTGTGTCATTTTGTTGATGAGTTAGGCATATTCCACGAAGGGAAAACGAGTTAGGCAGATTCCATGAGGGAAACCACAGTTTGTTATGAACCAGTTGTCGAAGATCTGGTATCAACCCAGATAAGTAACAAGAAGCTCCTTGAAGGTGCATCATTTCCATGCAGTAGTGCAGCCTGTGCTGAACTGTCAATTATCCATCCATGCTGGGCTACGGACTGAGGACACATTTTCTCTGGATGATATATAATGTTACGCAGGGTACAGAATGTCGAATATATGTCGCGTATATATGCAGCGTATATATACCGCGTATATGCAATGTGTTGCCGAACGATATTCTTTCATATCATTGCCAAAACCCAGCTTCACCCTACTATTGCACCACGTTAAGCCAGCTGGACATATTTATCGCCGGCATGATCAGCCCGTTTGCGATGTGAAGGAGATATGTAATGAATCCAGTTTGTCTCCTCCGGAAAAAATACGTCACAACCTCCATTCTTTATATATTTACTCAGAATTAATATATAATGTAACGGATATCGTTATTTTTCCTTCGTATAAGGCCTATTCCAGTTATTTGTTACTCTCCAATATGTACACAATGAGAACAACAACGTGAGGGCTCCCAAGCCTTATTTCTGCGCTGTGGTATTTATATGAAATTGACACAGTCAATGTCAGTTTTAGTAACCAACGAATAAAAATTGGTTAATATTAATTTGATTGTGCCACAACAGTAGGGAGAACTATATTGTCAAACAATGTTTTCCTTGTTTCTGAGTACCGGTAGTCTAATAACCTGTATAACCTGAGCATTTTTTGTGCAAAGAAATTCTGGCTTATTTATGTGCTGCATTAATAATTATTATATGAGTAATATTGTGTTACAGCAGGATTGTGTCACTCTTTTAACTTTCTTATTATTTTGATATTATTATTATCACATTTAGTGCATTCTAGTACTTTGTTTTTACATTTATATTAATATTACATTAAAAAAAAAGTAATCTTACACTGTTAATTAAATAAGGAATTCCTTATTTTTTAGCACAGTTTACTAAGCTTCTCACACATTTTTAACTATTATTTATTTCCGAATATTACTGAATCAATCAATAAACCGTCCTATTTAACTCATAATATGTTTTATACAGCATTAGACCTAAATTTAGATCTACTAATATATGTTATTCATTGCTTGTTAGGGTGCTGTTTTATGATATTGTATTAAATGCCTTTCGATTTTTCGAAATAATTGCTAATTTTATTTTAACCAGCCAGTGCTGTTACATACCATCATAATACCATCTATTGAATATCAATGGATCTACGTTCTGGGCTACATGGGGGCTCTGTTCTCGGGCCGCTCCTATTTGCGATATACTCGCGTTCAAAACTCACATATAATACGCAAGCATGGTCTTTCTTACTATTTGTATCTATGCGAATGGCCGCAGATATATATTGCATTTAGATTAGTTGATAAATGAGAACAATGCAATCCGAGCCGCGCCCTGCGATCGGCGCAACAAGGGTTTGTACCAAAATATAAACTAAATAATTACGGAAAACGCGCAATCTCGATCGCTACTCCGACTATCTGGAACTCCCTCCCAAGAGTTGTACGGCACGCGGGAACAGGACTAACTTTATTCAAATCCCGACTTAAAACCACCTTTTAAAACAGGAATATTGCTAATTTAATTATAATATAAGTAGAAGCTTGAGTAACCAATAATTACGAATTATATTTATTTATTGTGAAGCATGTTATTTAAAAAACCTTACCTTAAAGGTCGGTGTGTTTGTACCAACCGGTAAAAATTTTTACATAACGGGTCAAAATCACTAAAAGTGGCCAAAATTAGGTTGGGATTTTCGTCAAAAATTTTTTGTTTCAAAATCTATTAACATATATCATTCGAAAGCTACTTTTAAGGAGAATTTTATGAGCACAATGAACAGCTATTAACCCTATAACCTTTGTGATCACACCTATAAATGGTGTGATTATTTTGCAGCACCAAAATTACAAGTAATGAACAATTTTCACAAAATTTGAAAGTTACAATTTTCGGCTAATTGTTTTTTTCAATACAGGTATTCTGGGGCGCAAAATCCATTTGAAAATATTTAAAAATGATCTGATTTCTATAAATGGTAGTTTTAGTCCTCTAAGTAGGCAAAAAATGTTGAAAAAAAAGAAACCAGCAATTTTCAGTTGAACACACCATTTTCAGTTTCCTACCCATCACCAAAAATTACAAGTTTGAGATGCCCAGTGCTGTTTTTATTGATTCCATCCGATTCAGGACCCTCAAAAACCCGTATCACGCAAGACAAAAGATGATACTCTCTATTGATCAATTTGCTTATTTTCAAAAATTTGGTGCTGGTACAACAATTTTTACCCACCGGCGAAAAATACAAGTTAGAAAACTCTTATGCAATTCTTACTTATTCCATTGAATTCAGAACCCACACAAACCCACGAATAACGCACGAAACAAGGGAACACAATCAATTGATATATTTGATGGCTTTCAAAATTTGCTAGCACTATATTGCACCCACTCTCGAAAAATACGAGGTTGAGATGTCTAGTTAGATAATTATTTATTTCATTGAATTCAGAACCGCTATAATCCTCTAAAACGTGAGAAATAAGTTGTCACAAGCAATTTAATTATTGGATGGATTTTCAAAATTTCGTGCTGGCACCAAATTTTGCACACAGAACCGAAAAACACTATTTCGTGAAAAACAGGTTCAAACAATCAATTTACAAAATTGACATATTTCACAATTTGGTGCTGGCACCAAAAATTGGTACCCGCCGAAAAAAACAAGTTTGAAATTCTAAATCAATTTATATGAATTCCATCCAATTGCGAACACCAAAAAACCGGTGTAAATCAAAAATAGAGATGTTACAATTCATATTTAATGAAATGTAATTTTCAAAAAACGTCCCAACGTGCCAAAAATAGGGTTAAAAAATGGTACTACTGTATAACTCGAAAACTTCCCAATATTTTTGAAAACCGTTTTCACTATTAGGACGACAATAGATTTTTAGGAAAAGTCATAAAATTTCAGATTCGCTACTGCTTTTTTTTCAGAGTTATAACAAAAAAAACGCTACGCCGACAAACGACAGCCGACAACCACCCCCGACAACCACTGCCGACAACAGCAAATATGAAAATGAAACCTGAGTTCGTGACTCACGTTTATTGTTTTGGTTAGAATGAACTTCCACTGTAACCTGTTCCTTTCCCTCAATTAATAAATAACATTAATTAGCTTTAATAATGGTTGTCGGTTGTCGGCGAAGCATTTACACCCCCTTATAGTCTACCTGCCAACTCTCGAATAACTATAGATGGCATTTTTTGTTAATGGTTGTGATCCACCTGATTTTTGTACTTCAAGACATGGCGAATTCAGCTATGCCGGATGCCACTTAAATTTAATGCAATTTTTTGGGCTTCAAAGTTTTTTGCTCAAAAATGTGTGTTTTCGATTTTAGGATACAAGTTCATGGTGAATGTTAGTGAATCTCGTCTCTTCTTAACCAGTGTACATATTGAAAGTCAGACTCACAGACACTTCCCTCACTCTCATCCACTTTACTGATGGAATCCTTGGGATTCAATCCCTCGGTTTCCACCTCAGCAGGACTTCGTATTAGCAGACCTCCTACTGTAAACTTAGAGTTCACCTTCCCTAATTTTACCCTTAATCTACCCTCTCACGGCTTAGATTTTATGTGGTTCGCTTATCTGAGTTACCTTGTATAAATGGTAGTTTATTTTACTCAAATATCTACTTATCTCGCGGTCCTCCTTTTGGGGCCATCCTCCTCTTGGGGTGGTTAAGGATCGTATCTTTTTAGTCGATAGTAGTCGTTGTTTAAATGTAGGAGGTAGACTCGCTCCACCGATGGAGTCGGAGTCTCTGGGAAGCAGAGGTCGGGTCTCAACCCCGCTCTCCCCGTTTCCCACTGTTAGGAACTTCCTGCTGGTGCCCGGGAACAGAGCACTCCTTCCCCCTGGAGGGTTTGGTCACTCGACTGGTCCCCAGACACCAGTCTGTCCTTGTTCGAACACCGCGTTGTCGCCGTAGATCTCATGGGGTATCATTGGCGTCTCCATTTGGATCAAGTCCTCGAGTACTTCTATTCCACTGACCAAGCCGTCGATTATAATGCCATCGAGTGGAGTCCTGGATATCTGCATTCCAGTCCCGAAACGTCCCTCGGCTGAAATGAATGTTTCTGTTGGGTGATCTGTGTCGCTCATGTTCGTTAGAGTTTGTGTTAAAGTTTGTACTCGCTATGCTTTTCCTGGTAACGTCTAATAGTTCGTATGACGCCGTAGCACAACTCGTCGTTGTAGATTCGATTCGTTGCGATCGACCACGTTGTTCGGTGTTGTACCGTCTTCCTTCGGGTTCATTGAACTCCGTCTTTGGTTTTCACTGGGTACCTCCACAGCGACTGCCACTAATGAGGGCGTCTTTCTTGTTGTCAAAGTCGAAGAGATCATCAACAACGTCTTCACTTTGATCGTAGTCGATCATCAATAGTCACTGTCATTAATGTTAGACATCAGTCTAACATTAAATGTCACTGTAAGGGAACTCCTCTAGTAAAGGTCACTAGAGGGATATCTTTCGTCGGGAGTGTGAGATAATTGAAAGACCCTTATACGATCCTTTAGGTGCTCTCTAGTAGAATACCTCTCTTCCCATGTGACTTCCGGTTTCGCTCAGGGAACCTTCTGTCGGTCAACCAGTGGCCTGTCGAGGATGTGTTTAGATCCCAATTGAGGTGTTAGACCTCAATATGCGTTCACACTTTTCTTAATGGTTTTATAACCATTTCATACCATAACTCACTCTGTAGCCAATATCACATCCACTGTTGTTACTCTCTTAATTATGTCGCTCATTGGTTTGGGATTACTTCACTAACAGGAGAAGGGTGAGGTTGGAGAAGTGTGAGGTGGGGGTGGGGGGGGGGGGGGGGGTTGGTGGAGAATGGTGAGGTTGGAGGGATTGGAGAAGGGTGAGGGTGGAGGGGTTGGAGAAGGTGAGGGTTTGAGAGGGTTTCGAGAAGGTGTGATGTTATTTAGTACAGTAGTTTCAGGCGGTTGTATCATCAGTATGATATTAATAGATATAAAATAAATGTTCGTTCATTGTTAAAATGGTTGCCCATAACTCAATACAACGTATAATAACTCAAATAGCTGTGTATTGGCGATGTCCCGGATATCGCGGTGGGGCTACCAGATTCCAGATAAATCAACTCTCTGTTACACATTAGGCCCCTACAGTTACATCGTTTCCACCAACCATCCATTTCGTAAAACACACCCGGCACCACCATTCCGGTAACATTTCATTTGTTTCCAGTTCGTGTTTGTAGAAAAAGTTCTTCCGTTCAGATGAGAAAGGATGCTGGGGTGAGATGATGCCGAGCAGCATAGCGAAAGGAGGAGATGTAAACCATCAGAACCATCGTCGCCTCGGGTAAACTGTACTTGGTATTTAGGGTTTATATTTGCTAAACATTGATAACACGAAGTGGGGACTTCGCGCAGCACGAAGTTGGCGAAGCCTTAGCGAATTGACACTGTTAGGGGGTGGGTCAATTTATGCAAATAGTTGTCGTCGTTAGTTGTTTTCACTTTCAGACCTTTGGCCCTCTAGCGGCAGACTGGAGAACTGCAGATGGATTCGCCTCCTTTGAAAGTCACAGCTAATGGTCTAATAAATATCTGCCAAGTTTCAGCTTAAACGGATTAAAAGCAAAGAAATGGGAGGGCATTTAATGTTTAGACATGTGGCCCTCTAGCGGGAGACCATTGCAATGATGGTGTCTGAAAGTCTCTCAAAAATCTCAACTTTTGCTCATATTGATACCTACAAATTTTCAACTTGGCAGCTTTAAATCCGACAAAGTTATTAGCATGTCAAAATCGTAACGACGACGACGACGACGACGACGACAACGACGACGACGACAACGACGACGACGACGACGACGACGACAACTATTTGCATAAATTGACCCACCCCCTAACAGTGTCAATTCGCTAAGGCTCCGCCAACTTCGTGGCTCGCCCCACAATAATAAAGCTTATAATATTTGCTTATCTATCTACCCTACCAGCTATAAAGTTTCCCAGTAACCCAGTCACAGTAGATATCCTCAAATAAAAACAATTAATCCTTATTATAGTTATATATTTATTATATATTTACACTATTTCACTAGACACTATACACTAGATGTCTAATCAAAACTAAAGATGAACGGTCCTTAGTCAGGCCTAAGGCCGTATGCACTATACATACATACCCCCGTAGAGGACGGCGGGTGATACTGGATCTAATGTAAACAGAACAAAAACACAGGACAAAAACGTAATAAGTATATAATTATTATGCATGCATACCCCCTTATAAAAGCGGGGTGATAATGAAAGCATTAGAGTTAAGACGATTTAATTATATTTAATAGTATTGGCTGTTGCTATAACGGTCTGGTGGGGTTCATGATACAACGAACCAGAGCGAGTATGTATGTGGTGGGTATGTGTTGTCTGGTTGGGGCTCGGTATGAGGTTTTTGGGGGTGGGGTTCGCCAGTGCCCTTCCGACATCAGCCCATGATCGTTGCTTGAGAGGGTTGCTTGATTCGTCCTGTTGTACCGCTTTGTGTTGGCTTGCTGGTACATTGGAGTTAGGTTCAGCCTGTGTGGCTGGGGGCTGGATGTATTTTTTGGCTTTGGTTGTGTAAGTGGACCTGGAAGTGATGGGTGCGAAGGAACACTCTATTGCATTGGATGATCCTCCGGCTTTCCTGGCGTACCAGGTAGTCGTGGTTTTGGCCGAGTTCTACAATGGTGCCTGTGCCAGTCCACCTCTTGGTGGCCGGGTCCTGTATGAGGACGGCGCCCCCTAGCGGCAGCTCAAGGAGCATGCTTTTTCCAGAGTCATAGTGGGACTGCAGTTTTTTCTACATGGACTCGGCAGCTTCATCCATCTGTTGGAAAGTTTTGCGCCAACGTTGGTCAAAAGCGCGGTAGTGTACTGGTAGGGCTTCCTTTAAATTGTGGCCATAGATCAATTGAGCTGGGGAGCGAATATCAGGTGCGTGTTCCTGAAGGCCATGATACTCTGGGGGGTCCGGTCTGGGTCTGGAGTGCAGCCCGATGTGGAGTCGAGGATGAGTTTCTTCATTGCCTTTACGGCGGCTTCTGCGTGGCTGTTGGTGTGGTGTAATGGATGGTAAAGGATGGTTCAAGATGCACACCCCAGGTGTGTAGAAACTTTCGCATCTCCTCTGATACAAATTGTGGGGCCTTTTTTTGCATTTCAATTGCAGTGCCCCCAAAGCCCCCCCCCCCCCCCCCCGCAGTGTAGTGGTTCCACCGCTTGGGAGGGAAGTTGTTTCTGACACGATTTACAACGTTGTATAGTTTGTTTGAGTTCGTGTTGCATAGTGAGCCACCAAACTGATGAGTTCGCATGTTCTTGCGTTTTGTTGAGTCCTTGGTGGTTGCAGGATTTGTTGTCAAAGGGATGAGGGGATGAATAGTTGTGGGCCTCACGGGATGATATCATCCACTAATTGTAAGTCACAGCATTCCTTGAAGTAGGGTTAGAGTAGCTCGTCCTGAACGTTGTGTTTGGCAGTGGACCATCCATCCTGTATAGCATGTAGTAGTGTCGTGTAAGTTGGATCAGATTGGGCTGTCTTCCAAATTTGATGTAGTCGAGCATCACGCTTAGCCAGGTCCGATGGGGTGGTTTTCATGGCAATAGCAGCAGATACCATAAAGGTTCTATCCGTTTTGTCAGTTGGGGTTAGCAATAGGTTGTCAGGTTGTAGTTTGTACTGGGGGGCACGGGAGAAGGCGTTGGCGATAAGGTGCCGTGAAATGCAGTTTTTAATTTTAGGAGCCAGTCATTTTGCACCTGGACGAGACGGTGGTCATTCAGTATTGCGACCATTGGGCGACCTCTTGAGACTGTGTTGATATGTCCCACGACCATATCGACTCTGCTGATGTTAGGCATGCCATGGAGCACCGCATCCATCTGGGCATGGAAGACCTCGGGGCTCCCATGCCAGCCCATAGGCATGCAGAGGTACCAGAGGCAGCCATGGTGTGTGGTGACAAACATTGTGAGGTGGCGACTCTCCTAATCTCGCCCAACTTGGTGGAAACCATTGAGTCCATCGAACACAGAGAAAACTGCAGCGGATGTCAGGATTGTAGAGACCACATGGGATGGGCTGGGGGAGAAGTTGGTGGGGCGGACAGTCACTTTGTTGAGCTTCCGTAAGTCAACAGTTATTCAAACTGAGTTTGCGTTCAGCCATTCGCCTGGGTTGTTCTCATCATTGGCTTCCTCGATGATACCCATGTCAAGTTGGTCGTCGCTTTCGCGATTAAATGCATCCAATAAGTTGAGTGGAATAGCGTGGTTGCAGTAGGAAGATGTGGGTTTGGCACCTGGCAGTAATTTCATTTTTATTTCACCACCTGCCATTATGTGGCATTCTCTGGAGAATGGACCTGATAAGCGCACCTGTATCACTGCCCATTCCTGCTGTGCATGGAAGTTGGCTTTGAGGTGTGGGGCTACTTTACCATCCATGTTTGTAGATGATATGCCTGGAGGCGTGGCGCTGGTTAAACCACCTCACAAATGTTCGGTGTTTAATATGTCGAGTATAAAGCAGGCTCTACGTGACTATATGGGTTGCTGGAGGCCGTCTAATACCCATATGTCTGTCTCGCAGCAGCGGCTAGATGGGGGGAACCACAGGGTTCCGGTAAACAAACCTTTAATTGTCCAACCAACGCAGGAACCATTGGCCACGTGCTGGGTGTGCATTGGACAGGTTCCTAGTTCCTAGAAGAACAGATTGTATGGCAATGCTGTGAGGATTGCTCCACTGTCAGGGAGGAACTGGACCTCCAAGAGGGGGTGATTGGGGGACCTGGTAACCTGGAGGTCAATGGACACCGTTTTGATGGGTTCCACCTGTTCGAGTTTGCAGATTGTGGGGATGTCGCATCCACCGCCATGTGTGTGCAATAGTTGGGAATTGTTGATGTGATCAAGTTGGTGCTTGTATCTGGGACCGTCATTTGAATCATCTAGCTAGATGCTGTGGGCCTGGGGTGGGTGTCTGGCCCCATGGGGTCGTTGTGGCCTGGTAACGGGTGCCATCCCGGCGTGAGATAGACACATCCAGTACCCCACATAGTGCCCCACATTGGAGCAGTGCCAGCACTTCGCCTTCTCTCCCAGGCAGCGCCTGTCGGCTCTATGTTGTTGGTACCAACATTTATCGCAGTTTGAGCTGCGGCTGTCACCCTGGTTGTTATTATTGTGACATCCATGTGTTGTGCAATTCGTCCCGGATGTCGCTGCTAGTGTGGGTGTGTCTATGTGTTGTCCGCTTGGCAATGTGGTGGCGTGGGTGAGGGCGTCTTTGCATGCTATCCACACAGACTGAGCGATAGTGAGTGCATCAGCAAGGATTTTGCTGGGCTCAAGCTAGAGGAAATGTTCAGTGATGTCTTTATCACCAAACCCGGCTATAAACTGATCGAGGATTCGGTTCTCAGTTTGTGCCTCGTCTGTGGGGAGTCCGCGGAACTGGCACTTTGCAGCAATGTTACGAAGGTGTACAAGGTAATTTTCTGTGGGTTACTCTGATTGCGTGATCGGCGGGCGAGTTCCTGGCGGTATACATGCTTGTTAGTTCCTCTGTCAATGTGAGTACCAAGTTTCGCTATTACCATCTCTATTTTCAATGGTGGTGAGAGCGAGCCCCTTAACGATGCTGTTGGTGTGGTGGGAAAATGTGCCCTGTACTGCAGCCCGAGTGTGGAAAGCAGTTAGTTGTGCCATGGTGGCTGATACTGCTGCGTCGGGGTTTGGGGAGGGGTCCTCCGTGTAGAGGTTCACCAGGCCAGATGAGATGGTAAATGCATCCCAGTCATCCTTCCACAATGGCCAGGAATCCTTCTCCGTTTCGAGGTCGTACTTGGGCGCTGGTGCTCGTAAGATGAAACACCATGAGTCTCGGTTGTCACCTGGCATAATATGAGATTAATTATATTATTCGCCAAAATATGAGAAATCCGTGTAGTTAGTTTAAAATGATTTTGAACAGAATAATGCAGGAAAGCAGAGTCTGGTCTTCGTCCTGTAGGCCTATTGCATGTTGCATGTGAATAGGGTGCAGTGATTGTGCTGCTGTACTGCAGTACTGGAATCCTACAAACTGTGCCATGTCTAATCAAAACTAAAAATGAACGGTCCTTAGTCAGGCTTAAGGCCGTATGCACTATACACTAGACCAAGCAGCTGCATGGTCTAGTAGTGATATTACTGGGCTTCCAGCAAGGAGGCCCTGGTTCGATGGGGCAGCACTGTTTGGGTACAGTGTTGCAGCCTAGCCCAATCCAGTCTCTAATCTTGACTGCTCAATAAATGAGAAACAAGGTGACAGGAGACTGAGAGGAAAGGGTTTACGACTGAAGATCACCCATGATGGTGAACTGGCATTCTTTTAGGAACCAGAGTGGAAGAGTTTACTGTGGAAGATCACCCATGGTGGTGAACAGGCATTCTTTTGGAAACCAGAGTGAAAGGGTTTACTGTGGAAGATCACCCATGGTAGTGAACAGGCATTCCTTTAGGACACAGACTGGAAGGTTTTAGTGAGGAAGATCAGCCATGGTGGTGAACAGGCATTCTTTTGGGAACCAGAGAGAAAGAAGGGTTTACTGTGGAAGATCACCCATGGTGGTGAAGATGCATTCCTTTAGGAAACTGAGTGGAAGGGTTTACTGTGGAAGATCACCCATGGTAGTGAACAGGCATTCCTTTAGGAAACAGTGTGGAAGGGTTTGTTGTGGAAGGTGACCCACGGTGGTGAATAGGTATTCCTTTAGGAAACGGAGCGGAAGGGTTTACAGTGGAAAATTAGCCATGGTAGTGAACAGGCATTCCGTTAGGAATTAGAGTGGAATGGTTTACTGTGTAAGATCAATCACCCCGGTGAACAGGCATTCCTTTAGGAAACAGAGTGGAAGGTTTTGGTGAGGAAGATCACCCACCCCGGTGAACAGTCATTCCTTTAGGAAACAGTGGAATAGTTTACTGTGGGAGAACACCCGTGATGGTGAACAGGCATTCCTTTAGGAAGCAGAGTGGAAGGGTTTACTGTGGAAGATCGCCCATGGTGGTGAACAGACATTATTTTAGGAAACAGAGTGGAATGGTTTACTGTGGAAGATCACCTATGGTGGTGAACAGGCATTCCTTAATGAAACAAGGTGGAAGAAGGGTTTACTGTGGAAGATCACCCATGGTGGTGAACATGCATTCCTTTAAGAACTACTACTACTACGATCACTGCATTGCAGCTGCATTATATATATATTACATATATATTAAGAATGCTGTGCCGGCTTGTCGACAAAATTGCGCCGCCACAATTCCCTATCACCCATGACATTTGCTAGATCACCGCTTCTTCAAGGCCAGTGTCCTTTAAGATGCGTCTCAAGAAATTCATAGGTTATCCACCATGCTTATTCACTCCATGAGGGCGCCAAAGCACAAGGTTATGCACTGTATGGTCCTCACAGCGAAAGCAATGTCCTGCAAAGCGGAGGCGGTTCCGTTCAAGTGTCAAGCTAGGGGAAATTAATGGAACACCTCCAATGTTGTATGGAGTCTGGTTGGAGATGTGTTCATTGTACTTGAGACAGTGAACCCGGCGCAGCATTCTTGTGAAGGTGCCCTCCAGAGATTTGGTATCCTCTATAAGAGTACTGGTACTACTACAGCCATAGATAATAGAACCTTAAGGTTGTTTTATTCTATAAGACTTCCAAAACCCGGACAGACTATTTAACACTGCCCATGCCTTCCTCTTACATATACCAAGGTCTTCACCTGACTTTCTGATGCATGATCCCAAGTAGCAGAAGTCATTTACGTGATCAAGCAAGCCGTCCTTAGAGCTTATGCTTATGACCAGACATTTCTTGAGGGCTGTCTAGGTTGATTGTCATGATTTTGTTCTTCTTGGAAACAGAGTGGAAGGGTTTACTGTGGAAGATCACCCATGGTGGTGAACAGGCATTCCATTGGGAAACAGAGTGGAAAGGGTTTACTGTGGAAGTATTTTCTTTACTTCACATTACCCCATAGAAACCCAAACATAAATACAGTTCCAATTAAGTCGTAGTAATTAGTTTTCAACGTTTGGACTTTAAGAGACTGATAGGCAGTATAATGATACACTGTATTATTCCTGCAGGTGTAGTTCAATCATCATTAAAATGAATTTAATCTACGAGAGATGCCTGTATGGAAAGTGGGCTCCATAAAACCTGGAAGTAATAAAAATTAATCATCTGTGATTTATTGTATGTAATAGTGCAAATGATAAAATGAAGAGGAAGCAGGTGCTGCCACCACAACCCTCATATCAGGGAACTATAATTTATCAGTTTTTTCTAACGCATCAGTTTGTAATCGTTTTTTTTAGATGTAGAATTAATATATATTTCAAAACAAAAATATTTGAGAAATTATTAACAAATCTTAATATTATTTGTCTTTGATATTATAGTAGTATATTGCGGCCTTCATGAAGAGAGCGGACTCTCTAATGCTGCAGCCCAGATAGCTACAGTTGAATGACGAACTCGGGCAAAATGTAAATGTGGTTTTTCCCGTTGGTCTATATAAAAATGTCCTAGCCGTTGTAACATGCAGCTAGAATAATACTACCTCAACAAGATATTTTCTGTGAATCAATAAAATACATTCGGACATTGATAGAACATGATACTATTCGGAGGGATATTCGGAGGGTTTACGCCAAAGGATAAAGTGAATTACGTTGATAAAGTGAAAGTAAATTGCGATG
The DNA here is from genome assembly GCA_032718475.1 of Nemertoderma westbladi. Classification (NCBI taxonomy): domain Eukaryota; kingdom Metazoa; phylum Xenacoelomorpha; order Nemertodermatida; family Nemertodermatidae; genus Nemertoderma; species Nemertoderma westbladi. Next base: position 16,133 of record JAUCBJ010008531.1, on the reverse strand, counting down.
CCTTGAGATGGGTCATTTAAAAAAAATATAATTATTGAGCTAAATATATTTACGAGACTATTCACAGATATTAACCCTTTGCTAGGTAAAATGGAAGTAAATTAAGGCAATGCATAATTCAAGTCACATTCATTCCTGCTCCTGGCGAATTAAAAAAAAAGATAAACAGTAAAATTTTTAAAATACTCTTAAAAGTTGACATATTATTACAGTATTACCTATTTATGTTCAAAGATCAATAATTAAAATTACTATTAAAATATTATTACTGGAAAATAAAAAAACTGTTATGGCAAGAGGTTAAAGTCATTAAAATCGCTAAAAAAATGATACCTATGGAAATACTGTAAATAAATGTAAATTAATTATGACCTTGTGAATATTATGTAAAAAGTAAAAAAAAAATCAATCCAGCAGAAGATTAACTACGGTGGGAAATGTAAAATGAATTAATAAATAAAAGTAAAAAAATAAATAAATAAAATAGTACAGTTGTATGTATAATTACTGAAATCCAATACTACTCTAGGATGTCGTACAGGCCATCGGCCTGAATGCCTCAATAGGTGAAGCAGCAATCGAATCTTGTCTGTGGAGGAAGGTTTATGACCTCTCAACTCTAGCATCCCGCCTGCCACTGATAGATTCCCATCTTGCCTTCTACCTCCTCAAACACTCATTCTCCATCCCTCGCCTAACTTACTTCCTCTGTACTGCGCCCTGTTTCACCAAGCCCAAGCTCCTCACTGAGTTCGACCTCTTAGTTAGAGATGCTCTCTTGGTCATCGCGACGACAGGGTGTGGCAGCAGTCCTGTCTCCCAGCCCAAGTAGGGGGTCTCGGCTTGACCAGCGCCATGCAGCTAGCACCTTCCACCTTCTTGGCTACTGCGGCTGCCTGCGCCGATTAGGCGGATCGTCTCTTCACGCAAATGCATCCAGAGCCAACCTGGTGTGCATCCAGGCTCAGCAGCTATGGCGCTCCACAGTCCCCATAGACGAACCCATCCCCACCTCCACCCTACAGAGTGTGTGGTTGCGCCCTTCCATCCAGGAAAAACAGATGAACCTCCACTCATCGTCCACTCCATCTGAAGTCGCGCGTCTGAACTCGATCAACTGCAGTGTTGTTGGATGTTGTCTCGACGCAGTTCTGGCAGCATCCCTCGGGCTGAAACTCAGCAAGTCGCATTTTCGTATCTCCATCGCCACGCGACTCGGATGCAAGGCTACCAAACCCCACAGTTGCACTCGCTGTGGTAAACCAGATATGGATTACATGGTTTATTGTGACAGTGAAGTGCTGGTTGACACCCCAGACACACAGGTCATTGGCCAGCTGTGGAGTTCCGACTAAACTGGAACCGTAAGGTCTTTGTCGAGGCAATGGGACGCGGGTTGATTGGGTAACTGCTATTTCATAGAACCATGGGTGGCTGCATGCTCTGTTGGGACGCCACAGTGTGGGATTTGCTCGCACCCAGCCATATCGCACACTTAATGCAAACCCGCTGCATTGGGGCATGTTAAAGACTTTTGTAGAATTTTCGCGTCAGGAGTCCAGCTACTTTGTGTTTCGGAATGTCCTTTAAATGTCCGTTCAGATCCTAATAAAACTTGACTGCTTGCTCTGGTTCTGATGCATTTATTGGACTGTAACCACATAATAAGAATTTACGCTACAATTTATTAACTGTCTTATTAGTGGCTATCGCTTGTCCAGTGTGTTGATTTGAATCCACGGTAATAAAGAGTCCAGTAGGAAAATAGTTAAAGGTAATATTGAATGCGATGTCGCATGACCTACTGTACTATAGCTAGGTACCAATCTATAGGCGTCATATGACGATTTTATTTAACTACGATTTTATATAACTACTAACTTATTCAACGAGTTCATTATTTTCGTCATTTATGTGAATTTTAATATACAGTATTAAAAGGGTTTTATTGATTAAATTATCAAAAGAATAATTTTTTATTATCAAATTAAATGCATCAATCTGATACGGGGGGGGGGGGGGGTGTTGGTGGGGGTAGAATTAATAAATGAACCCCTATGGCTTGTAGTGAGGCCGTAATTTACTACCTAGTGTAATATTTCTTAGTAAAGTAAACCGCCAATAAACTTGATGGGCTTTGACTTTGCAGATGATCTGAGTTTAATGTTAGAAACATTGGATGGTAATCAAATATTACTCAGCAGTATAGAAGAATATTCCATCAAGGAGTATGGAATCAAACCTTCTCTGAAGGCAAGTTTATCATCACTACATCACGGAGGATCCTGCTTCTTTACGGTTAAAACCGTAAACGCTTACAGCAACCTCGGAAGGAGATGTAAAATAACTTTTTGCTTTTTTAAATTAAATATTGAGAGCTAGTTAGTTATCGCACGCACTCACTCGACTCTAAAAGTCATAACTAACAACATAAATAAATAACATTAAGAGGGTCCAGCGTTTCCCAATAAAAAAACATTATTATTTTATAAAACATCATAGAAATTTGCCATATTCATTATATTAAATCATTAAAACTTAAAAAATAATAAAACTTTATAGTTATAATTATCATGTACTCATAATTATCAATAAAACCCCATATAGCAGAAACTGAAAACGTACAGATCCATTCAGTGACATCATGTTTGTGACCATACTCGGCAATATATAGGGAAGGTAGAAACATACAATTTAATCATGTTCTCATCCCAATCGGTGTTCGGTGTTCGGTAGCCCCCAACAAAAGAAGCGGGGGTTTGGGGGCGGTAGCCCCAAACAAAAGAAGCGGGGGTTTGGGGGCGGTAGCCCCCAACAAAAGAAGCGGGGGTTTGGGGGCGGCAGCCCCCAACAAAAGAAGCGGGGGTTTGGGGGCGGTAGCCCCCAACAAAAGAAGCGGGGGTTTGGGGGCGGCAGCCCCCAATTAAAATGTGCCGTGGGTGTTCGGACACTTCCCCCCCCCGGACACTTCCCCCCCCAGACACTTCCCCCCCAGACACTTCCCCCCCCGGACACTTCCCCCCCGGACAGTTCCCCCCCAGACACTTCCCCCCCCCCCCCCGCGGACACTTCCCCCCCGACTGTTCTTAACTTCGCACATTCGTATTTTTCATTTTGTAAAGTAAACGGACCGCTTGTATCCAGATAAGTTGTATCCAATTTTCCTTTCGTAGCTCAGAAAGTGATCTTTTGCATCCCGATTTTAGATTTTATATCCAAGTTTTATTTATGGGTTTTATCAATGCAATTACATCGTATTGTTTGCTAATCTTTAAACAATTAATTATATTAGATGACCTATAAATTCCATCCCCGGAATGATATACTGTTTTTATTAACTATAGAATTATAATAATTAATTGTTTTAATTATAGGTATTATTATGTAATAGTCTTCTTCAAATTGTAGCAGATGGGGATGAATATTATTGTTGCAATCAAAATTATACCTCTCCAGGGTAAAATCGACATGCGTCGTCGACCTGTATTCTGTGTTCAGCATTACATATTGATATACATATTACTACCCTTCATACTATATAGATATTATACACACTACATATTAAATTTCCTGGTTACTTGCAATATTTTTAATAGGATTTTGTTGAATTATATAATATTGTAGTAATTTATATATTAAATTGGTTAACATTCAATACAGCTCCTACTTTAGGCTTAGTCAATTTATTATCTGATGATACAAACATGAATTAAATATTTCAAAGTGGTCTTAAGTCTTTCACCACGGGTACTCAGGGAAATGCCGGGGTCTGGGGGCGATAACCCCCAAGAAAAGAAGCGGGGGTTTGGGGGCGGCAGCCCCCAAGAAAATAAGCAGGGGTTTGGGGGCGGTAGCCCCCAACAAAAGAAGCGGGGGTTTGGGGACGGCAGCCCCCAAGAAATGAATCAGGGGTTTGGGGGCGGCAGCCCCCAATTAAAAGAAATTAAAACAATTAAAGAAATTAAAAGAAAAACAAACAAAACGTTTCTTTTATAATTTTGATAAAACTTGTCTAGATGTTTATTGCTTTGATGCACCCAGATTAAATTTAACACTTTAACTGGGGGGGGGGGAAGTGTCCGGGGGGCAAGTGTCCGGGGGGGAAGTGTCCTACTTGGGCGGGGGGGGGGGGGGGGGGAAGTGTCCGGGGCTGAAGTGTCCTAGATCCATCCCAATCGATTACGGCTCCATGTAACATAAATATTCTTTCCAGCCCTCTACAACCGGATGCATCTGCAGATTCTGTTTCGACCCCGCCAATGATAGATACCACGACTTTAGTTGCTCACAATGTCCCTCCCTATCTGCCTTATATAACTTTTAAGATATTTATTATATACTATTTTATGAATGAACATCATGTATGAATTTTATAAAGAATCCATATTTTTACACGTTTTAATCGGTACCGATTTACCCCGCTTGGGGGTGTATTTATAATATTATTATTTAACATAAATATACTAATTATAAATCGTAAGTCCTACTTGGATTAATATTTGTAAGAGTAGATAGATTTAAATATATTAGTTTTTGCAGTTTTCTCTAGATTAACTTACTTATCTTATAATCCGTTTAAATTTTAATTTGAAGCCCAAGTATTCTGTTTAATATTTAATATATTATTTTGTATAACTTTGCGAATATATATGCAGAAAACGATAAGAATGACAGAAAACAATTCAAAACTCTCAGTAGCATACATTTGCCGACAATTCATAGAAGGAGTCACTCTTCATGGCGCTCCTAGAATTATCAACTCCCCTAATCGGGTGTGGGGTGTTGTCTGGATGTTTCTACTTATGGGGGGATTTAGTGGTTATTTGTACCAAGTCGGCTTGTTGCTTATGGATTACAGTCAGTTACCGACAACTCTCTCCACAAAAACTGAGACATCAACTTCAATTGAATTTCCAGGAGTAACAATCTGCAATGAAAATAATATCAAAATGACATCATTGAAACAATCAGCGGAAATATCAGAAAGCATCCGGCCATATGGAGATCTTCTTAACGTGGATCAGCTAGCATTTTCACTTTTTCTTTATGAATTGGATAATGAAAACATGAATGTGGATTCTCACGCACCTTGTATGGGAGATAAATTTGATTGTGCCGATGGAACAGGGGAATGTAAGGATCCTTCTTCTGTCTGTAATGGGCTTGGTGACTGCACCACAAATGCAGATGAACGTGGTTGTTTATTCAAATGTTCTACCAAGGAGCTAATTGGCAATACCTTTCTTCAAAACCTGAAAGCAAATGGTGGTGATGTATCGTTTATGGATGTGCAAACAGGTATGGTTGATTTGCTGCCATGCAACTTACCAGACACAGATATTTGCTACCCGGTTGGACAAAAATGTGATACACATGATGACTGTGGTAACAGGGCAGATGAATCTGACTGTACTGCAACTGATGTTAGTTCGAGAATATTCCTTGATGCATGGCTAAATTCAAAAATATTTGATTTTAGTGATGTGTCAAATATTGTAATGATGCCAGGATTTCAGGTAAGGTGAAAACATAAGAGGTCAAAGGTTCCAAAGTCCACAGTAACATTTACTTTAGTCTACTACTGGCCCAGATTTGATAATGCATGGCATTAGCCACAAGCATTAGTAACTAAACTAATCCGAGTAGTTCTAGAACATGTAGAATAAATAGAAGTACAATAGTAATAATACTGATATTAATTAATACTTGAATAATACTAATTTCTACCACCATCGGTACCGGTACTGCTATTCAATAACTGACGTTCACTTACAGTGTTATTTGGATTTCCCATAACTGCATATGCCATTGATATTTCGACACAACTATCAAATTCCATCCACAAATCATTAAATTTACCAATATGGATACCATATTGTTTTACATAATGTATTTCATAGAGATATTGAAAAAATATTCATTATCTTACATAAATGCCGTGGATAGGAAACATATCAACATAACTTTTAATGTTTGCCTTTCAGATTAAAGAAATGGGCCATCAATTTAAGGACATGGTTTTGCATTGCAGCTTTGACGATAAACCATGCCATGACTTCCAAACATTCCAAGACAAGAATTATGGCAACTGTTTCACCTTCAATGCCAGATCAGAAGATAGCCCTAGAACCAATCCACACGAAACAAAATACCTTGAACAAAGATTGAAGCTGACCTTGAATGTGGAACCCAGTGAATATATAGGGTTAATGTCACATACTACAGGTATTCGAGTGTCAGTCCACTCACCTTCGCAACATCCTAACCCATTTTCTGATGGTATTACTATTCTACCTGGAAGACATACCCATATGTCTATAACGAAAACCATCACTGTACTAGAACCACCACCATACATTCAGTGCTTAGATAAAACAAATATCATTAAAGTCCTTCACGAGTACACTAAATATAATAACATGAAATATGGTTATTCATCTCACTTATGTAGGCAATATTGTGTGCAAAAGAAGATGTTGGAAGAGTGTGGGTGTGTTGACGATTACTTCATAAATGGACATCCTGTCTGCAGTTTCGTGAAAACTGAATTTTCAATAAATAATATGGACTGTCCAAAACGTATAAGAGAAATGTTTATCGCTTCGGCTGACAACTACACATGCCACCAATGTCTGCGATCATGTAATCAAACCCATTATGATATTGATACTAGCCAATCATTATGGCCAGCACAAAAATATTTCGCACACGTCATGATAAAACTTTTAAGCGAAAAAAATGATGGTTTAACAAAATGGCTTATTGATGAAACAAAGAAAGCATGTCGTAATACGTTTAAAGATCAATATCTTTATGACGAATGCATAGCGAACTTTAAATCCAAATCAGACATCAAATTATTTCAGGAGAACATTTTAAAATCGCTTAGAAATAATGTGGCAAGTCTAGAGGTTGCAATAAAGACAATGGATGTTGATACGATAACGGAGTCCCCGAAGTACTTGTGGCAGGATCTACTTAGCAACATTGGGGGCGCTTTAGGCCTTTGGATCGGAATGAGTCTGCTTACACTATTTGAATTCTTTGAGTTACTCTGGATTCTACTATTTCGGGCGAATATTGTTCCTAAAATAGTAGCTAAATTATGCAGGAAGAGTAAAAGTCTAAAAATAGATCCCAATGCCGGCGATCATGATGGATGAGACTTTGAGGGTTGGCTGGTTTACTTTATATTCATCAATATAATCTATCATTTATATATTTTTATTATATATTGATGACTTAGAATATAAGTAATAAGCTAGATACACAAAAATTTTAAAGACCCTAAATAATAAATTGTATATTCATAAATAATAAGAATTAACAAAATAAAAAAGTACTTAAGATATAATACATATTGATATAATTAGTTTTATTATTATTATTGATATAATTATTTTTATTATTATTATTGATATTATTATATTAAATTAATACTTAATGACATAATATTAAAAAATAAACTAAAATAAATCCGCATTTCAACAAGATTTTATCAATGTGATCTAAAATAACTAAAATATATAAAATAATATAACTAAACTGAAATAACTCTTATATAATAAATTTATTCCGCTTTGATTGTAAATTAAATATATTAAATATAACTAATTTGATATATGGAGAATAACTTAATTTTTTTTAATAAGATGTACAATTTGCCAAGCAAGCCGAGACTCCCTATAAAATAATAAATAATTATCCCTAATTTTTTTGACAATGATCTCAATCATTTTATTTACTGGGGTATTACAATTCATGATTCATTTATTACAAAAGTAGTTTTGTTTTGTAAGTTTTACTCTGTACGCTAGAGTTTGATGCATGCTGCATGCCGTGTGTCTTGCTACCCCCCCCCCCCCCCCCCCACCCATATTTTGAAAATTGTCTGAAAAACTTTGATCATGATTGGATAAATCATGTGCCGAATTTAATGGAGATTTCAAATCTGCAAGCAGTTTTCTCATATCTTTTTCCAAACTCAAGTTAGTAGCCAAAACGTAATAGCTAGTCTGAAAAATTGGTATTATTTAAAATAGCAGGAAGGTTTGAATTGTTCCTTAAACTTTAAACACCTTTATCTCAGAATGACGTTTTTTCATGACAAAGGCTATTTCTCCGCTAATTTTAACTGAAATGAAATTTGGTAGACTTGTTCAGAATAACCTTGTCCATAATTCTTCTGACAAAATTTGGCTGGAAATGCCCTGGAGCCCTTTTTCATCAAAAAGGCCCAAAAAAGCCTTTTTTTGTGCCTTTTTCGTCTAAAATGGATCCAGACCATTTTCAGTTAAACATTTCACATTTTCTGCGATATCTCAAGAACTATTCGCTCTACACTTGTTTTGACGGTGTCCACCCCAACTAAATCGGTCATTGCTTTTCTAATGAGCATAATATTAATGCAGTAGAATAAATAATAGTTGTCCATCGCGAAAATTGAGAATAATCGTCATTTGCGTCAAAGAGTAGGTTCTGGCCATGTGCCTGTGGCACTATTACCCTTGATCCCAAAATTAAAATTTTGGTATCTATCTAAGTTTGGACTCATTTGATGCATGCAGGAAATGTTTTCTCGGGTCATTGATCTTTCATCAATGTGTAATATTGTTATAAATTTCAATGTGGTGCATCACGATGGCTCAAAATTTCAACCCCCTTGGGATCCGTGAAGATATAGACGAAATTTATAGAAATTTTGTTGCCTTAATTTTTTACCATTTGACAACTTTTGCGCACCGGTAAAACAATGAAATCTAAAAAAAAGTAAAAAAGGCACCGCCCTAGTGCATACCCATGTAGGCCTATTACACTTTATTACCGATCTTTACAGTATTTGTGTGATTATTTTGTGTTATTATTGCGGTTACGGTTCGTAAGTTTGCTAGTAATTAAGTAGTGGTAGTCCTAGTGACGGTGACGGGTGTTGTTCTTTTCATTCTTATGTGCAATTTACAACAATGGCATTAGGTTGCATGTTGGAGTTTCTATGTTAACAATACACTACTATTTATTGAGTTGATTTAAGCGTCATTGGTGTTACTTTTTTTATATGATTATTAATACTGTATTAGAACACACATAACGAACATATTCATCATTCTTAATATATAAGAAAGTGGGTTGTATTTTGTTGAAACAATCCAATTATATTGTATAGGGTCGCATTGTTGTTCCATAAATGCGGGTATACCAGGTCGTTCTCGGATGGTTAAACCTAGATCCCGCCTCATAAAAAAGCGAGACATTAGATTCCAGCAGACAGCTTTTGCAGATTAAGGAGTTACGTTCCAAACACGAATTTAAATTGGGCAATAATGGAAACAATTTCCTCTTAAATTTTTTTATAGATTATGACGTCGGGTTAGGGATACATGACAATTAATTAGAGGTTGTAGGACCTGACTAAGAAAACCTACAGTACCACTTACCCAATACGTGGGCAGTCTAGAGTAGGACTACTGGTAACTATACTAAATTCTGGGACATCTGTAGTCCCGCGGGATCTAAAGTAGGCCTACCTACCACGCCCAGCATACATTCATTCATTCATTGGTATATTTAATCACTTAAAATGATATTAGTCAATATTGGCACAAAAACGAGCATCAAATAAAACATCATCGAATGATCATGATAATCAAGAATAAATAAAGTAAGTTTTGTTTTGTAGTAAAGTTTTGTAAGTAAGTGGTAGAACGTTGTGCTACGGATTGTAGTGCCCCGATAAATATCGCAAAAAACTGTAAGTGAAACTATGGGTGAGAGTAAGTGTGTGACACCCCAACACCAATCGACTTGACATAAGTTCACAATTAGAGGGGTACACTTTCCAATGTAACTTAATATTGGGGAAGGTTGGAGCAACATTAAATGCAATTTATCTTATATGTTAAAATATTGTAGGATTCGAACGTGTTTAGCCGTGAAGGAAGAATGCGTAGAACTGTAGCAGCTATCGATGAAATCCCTTTTGGTACATTCTGCAATCATCAATGATCATCCATCTAGTCTCGAAAGAAGTGCATGTTTGCTGTAAGTATAGGTTAGTATGGAAGAGATGTCAGGCCTGGCGACTTGAACACTGCATTTGGAGTAGGAGCTGGCAAGGACGGCATAGGAATGTCCAGTAGCTAAGTTGGTGGCCATGCGGTTCGCAAGATAGGTTGAAGAATAATATTAGGACATTTTGTGCTTCTTATGATTGTACCGATTACGGAAATGGTAGTGGGGCGGCAGCTGAGCAGGTTATATACTATTGGGTTGCTCGCATATGTTCCTAAGTGAAGAATGCCTCGCAGTGTCTTGCGATAGAAAATATCAAGCTGTGAAATCTCGGTCTGAGACAAGGACCCAATGATGAACTTCATTCCGTAAGTCAGTATTGGTATTGCGATCGCATTCCACATATAACTCAGTGTCCGTGTCCGTATGTTCAGCCATCGCACTGTCCAGTTGTTCATGTGAAAGGTGGCTGCTACTGAAGCTATATTACGTATGCAGTATCCTAGTTGGTTTGCTTGGGGGATAAATTTGTAGCCACGAAGAGTTATGGTAGTCAGTAATCACGTCTATCAGTAATAGCGTCTGTGTAGGAGTTACCGTGTCCACGGTAAGTTATGGTAGGTCCTTTCAGTAATAACGTATGTCTGTGTAGGAGTTACCATGTCCACGGTAAATTATGGTAGGTCCTGTCAGTAATAACGTCTATGTAGGAGTTACCGTGTCCACGGTAAGTTATGGTAGGTCCTGTCAGTAATAACGTCTATGTAGGAGTTACCGTGTCCACAGTAAGTTATGGTAGGTCCTGTCAGTAATAACGTCTATGTAGGAGTTACCGTGTCCACAGTAAGTTATGGTAGGTCCTGTCAGTAATAACGTCTGTGTAAGAGTTACCGTGTCCACGGTAAGTTATGGTAGGTCCTCTCAGTAATAACGTCTGTGTAGGAGTTACCGTGTCCACGGTAAATTATGGTAGGTCCTGTCAGTAATAACGTCTATGTAGGAGTTACCGTGTCCACGGTAAGTTATGGTACTGTAGTTTCTGTCAGTAATAACGTCTGTGTAGGAGTTACCGTGTCCACGGTAAGTTATGGTAGGTCCTGTCAGTAATAACGTCTATGTATGAGTTACCGTGTCCATGGTAAGTTATGGTACAGTAGGTCCTGTCAGTAATAACGTCTGTGTAGGAGATACCGTGCCCACTGTAAGTTATGGTAGGTCCTGTCAGTAATAACGTCTGTGTAGGAGTTACCGTGTCCACTGTAAATTATGGTAGGTTCTGTCAGTAATAACGTCTATGTAGGAGTTGCCGTGTCCACGGTAAGTTATGGTAGGTCCTGTCAGTAATAACGTCTGTGTAGGAGTTGCCGTGTCCACGGTAAGTTATGGTAGGTCCTGTCAGTAATAACGTCTGTGTAGGAGTTACCGTGTCCACTGTAAATTATGGTAGGTTCTGTCAGTAATAACGTCTATGTAGGAGTTGCCGTGTCCACGGTAAGTTATGGTAGGTCCTGTCAGTAATAACGTCTGTGTAGGAGTTACCGTGTCCACTGTAAATTATGGTAGGTTCTGTCAGTAATAACGTCTATGTAGGAGTTCCCGTGTCCACGGTAAGTTATGGTAGGTCCTATCAGTAATAACGTCTGTGTAGGAGTTACCGTGTCCACTGTAAATTATGGTAGGTTCTGTCAGTAATAACGTCTATGTAGGAGTTCCCGTGTCCACGGTAAGTTATGGTAGGACCTGTCAGTAATAACGTCTGTGTAGGAGTTACCGTATCCACGGTAAATTATGGTAGGTTCTGTCAGTAATAACGTCTATGTAGGAGTTACAGTGTCCATGGTAATTTATGGTAGGTCCTGTCAGTAATAACGTCTGTGTAGGAGTTACCGTGCCCACTGTAAGTTATGGTGGGTCATTTAAATTTCAGATTGCCTAGATTGCATACCCATACCTACATAGATTGCATACCTACATGACGTAAGGCCGCTCGTAATCCCGTAATGCGTGTGCAATGTGCATAGGCCGATAGGCGTTGGAATAAATAAAGGTGACATTAAAATAAGCTCCACTACTGCTGGAACTTTGTTTGGCATTGGAGACCATTTGGCAATTAAGTTGCCTAGTCCCTCTGTTTATTTATTATGTTCGAAATATGATGTCTTTGCCAAAATTTTAGTTTCTAAGCGTTTATACTTTTCGTTCTAATTTCCTAAAATATTTCCATTAACCAAATTTGAAATATTCCGTATAATTTTAATTAACACCTACCTGCCCTAGTCTAATCTAGTTAATCTTAATTTTTTGTAGGTAATTCATTATTTTCAATTTAAAATCACAACGAATGTACGTTCAGATAAACGTAACAAAGGTATTATTATTATACATAACAAATCGATAGATGGTGCGTAATTAAATAGCTTTTCTTTAAATAATTTACTCTATTCATATATGGGATACTTTATTACATAAATTAAGGGAATATAAACTATTCGATATGTTTAGAATCTTTGCTTGAAATCTTCATTGGATTTTATAATTTAAAATGGGGGAAACTTGTGCAAATTCTGGAAGCGTTGTATCAACTATAGACGAAGCTGTGGCCAGAGCAATGACGAAAGATAGAAAGATGACGATGAATTACCATGAAAGAGTTAAACTAATGGAAAAAGAAACTCTGGTAAAGTAAAATAAATAGAGAATATTGTAAACTGAAATATATAGAGACTATGGTAAGGTGAAATATATAGAGACTCACTATGGTAAAGTAAAATATATAGAGACTATGGTAAGGTGTGTGACGGGATCCGAGTTGGCGCGGGATCCCGACCGGGTGAATATTTGTCGTATTTCTTACGCGTCGCCGCTGTCAAGGTTGAAAGGCCGTAGCCCGGTGAAATATAAGAGTTATTGGTTTATCGTTCTTAATAATAGCTGATATGTATATAAGTACCGGTAGACGGATTACAGCACAATCAATAAGTACTACGGGCGACGGTTGAAAACCGTCCGACATCCACAGTAGTTAATAGCCAACTGAACATAATTAATATTGAGCAACAGATATATGGAAACTGTGGGGAAACTTATTACACAGCCCTACCTACATAGATACACGTTATACCCCCCCCCCCCCCACCCCCCATTGGTTGGTTTCCCCCCCCCCCTCCCCTTCTGTCACCCCATTTTCCCTCAGCCCTTGCATCACCTCATATTCCTCGGTATGCAATATCATATTATACCATATTGGATATTTGGGTGATTAGTAAATCACCCCCCCCCCTTCCCCACGCGTGCAGCGGTATGGATCCGCTATCAAGGTGACAGATAGGTAACATAGTGACTATGGTAAGGTGAAATATATAGAGACTATTATGGTAAAGTAAAATATATAGAGACTATGATAAGGTGAAATATATTGAGACTAGTTTAAAGTGATATTTAAGATTTGGAATCCTTTTAGGCTCACACGTCCCATCAGTGTTGTCCTATACATCAGCCTATTGAGTGAGTGGACGTCGAGTGAAATTCCAGAAAGGTCAGCAGGCGACAGCAATGTTTATTATTACCAACTTTCTATAAGTCATTTATTATTCATATTTGACAACTTGTGATAATTAAACTAGGTGGATTTTCCTGAAGAAGATTTCGCTCTGCCTATTCGTTCTGGAATGTTCCGCAGGAACTTAGCTCTGGTTGGTCCGTCTCCTGGACACGTTAATATGGACAAACCAGTGACGCCTCGGACACCCAAAACTAAAGATTCATTTAGGTTAGAAATAGTTTTAATGTTGTTGATCTGTATCTGAAGTACTTAACTTTCTTATTCTGGTATTTTACTTATCAACTGTGGTAATTACTGTAACATAATGCGTAATTATATGCCGTAATATGATCATCCATTTACTACGCTAATTTAAAAAAATCCTTACCGTTTATTCATAAAAAATACATATATTGCGATTCATAATTTTTTGAATTATTAGATATTGTTAATGCCATATATGAGTACAAAAGTTATTGACTTTTTTTCACTAATTTTTGTAGGAAACAATTCAAGAAGTAGTGTGTACGTACAGTGTGCTTTTGCGCAAATTTATTATCTCTCTTCAACTAATTTCAGGTAACCGAAATTCAGATATTCAGCCCTCGATGGCATTTAGCACTCATCATGTATATCATACATGATATGCATCATACATGATATCATGAAGCACGATATCGATCGTGTTAAAAACCTGCCAACTCGTGCAAAACTCATCATGTATGACACATGATATCATTTAGCACTCGTATCGATCGTGTTAAAAACCTGCCAACTCGTGCAAAACTCATCATGTATGACACATGATATCATTTAGCACTCGTATCGATCGTGTTAAAAACCTGCCAACTCGCAACTCGTGCAAAACTCAACATACTCGGACAGAAAAATTGAATTTTGATCAATTAAAATTGGTGACAAAAAGATAATTACTTTTTCATGAACATTAATTGTGAAAAGTTTTGGTGTTTGGATATGTTCTAATAAAACCCACCTTTTGTACTATTTCAGTTACCCCCACTGAGTATGGTGTCAACACCCCTCTGCTACTGTAATTAGTAATAAAATCACAAACATTTTGGAAACAGAGAGAGGTACCGCAGATTAATAATCATCAGTGTTTTTTCCAGGTATTTTTTTAAGCATCACAAAGCACATCTCGTAATTTGTTGGAATTATTCCAGTGGCTCCGTAGTATGATGTCAGATCTTGTAAAAGCTTCTGTGGGATATAACTGGCCCCTTTGCTTCGCAATCCAGTTTCCCCCCAGGCGCTGGAATACTCTAAAAAGGTTCTCTAACTGTATATATATTCCCCTCGCCCGCAAGGTACCGTTACAGGTGTTTTAACGGACATAAAAGTCATTCTGCTATATACGTGTTTTAGCGGACATGGTAAGGCAAAAAACCTGCAATGCACCAAATACCTTTCACAGCTTAGCCGTGATGATTCATATTACGACATCTAACAGCTGGTTGCTGACATGGAAACAGCCATTGGATGCATGGTTCTTTGTTTGGCTTGAGCCAATCAGAGCGATTTTTCCTGTCGACGTGTAGCTTTTCGGCCGATCATAAGGAGAGTGTTCAGTCTTACTGTTTTTACTTGATACTTTGTTGTTATTGCTGTCTAAGCCAGAAACACCGGCTCTAAGAACTCTAGTAAAACTGCTTAGATTATAGAAAGTATAACTGTTACCGGCGGTGTTACCTCACTTAATTTAACTGCACTAATCATCTTGTTTGTACTGCTATTTACCGTCAGTTATTAATTGTATCTATTTGTTGATGGAAATATTGCTCTTTGGAGAATACGGATAAATCACCCAAAATTCCCAATTTTCTTGATACACTACAGGTTAGAGAGGCGGGCTATATATAACAATTGCGATTTATATCAATGTGGTGTGTATTGAATCTAATGTTATTTAGTAGACACTACCTGAGTCAATTGCTGTTCTCTTTATGTGTGATCAAATATACTGACGGTCGGCAGAATAGTGTGCATGATTGTGAGTGTGATGTGACTGGTAACAAAGCATTTCCTAAAGAATGCGACTTATACTTTAATCATAAGCCTTATCGTTGCGTTTAGTATAAGTCCTAGCTCTGTTTAAATAGATAGAGCGCCACGTCCTAAAGGAACTGTTAATATTTCCCGAAAGTTAATAATATCTGTCAGAAATTACATATTAGCGATCAATCGAATAATACAGTAGGCTTACACTGCAACCTTACACTGCAATAATAAAATCTAAGCATCCGAATTCAGCCTCCCGGGTGTAGATCCATCGGGTGAATGATCGCGCATGGGCTGGCTTCGGCTAATGTTTTGTTTATTAGCATAAAATATTGTCGTATGCTAAAGGTGTGTTAATTAACTAAAAGACATATAAATTTTGGCAGGTTAAACTGCTAAAGGTCTTCAAAAGCGCGAACAGTAACAGTTATAATCTTATTGCAGTAGGCAATAAGGTTGCAAGTGTAGGCATTAAATACAGTTTAATACTGTTCTGTCGAACAGTAACAGTTATAATCTTATTGCAGTAGGCAATAAGGTTGCAAAATACCGTAGTAACCGGTAT
>JAUCBJ010008530.1:0-40039 GCA_032718475.1 Nemertoderma westbladi | reverse complement strand
GGACAATTCGGTCCCGGACAATTCGGTCCCAAAACACTAAATAAATGGGACCGAATTTTCCGGGACCGAATTGTCCTAGGACCGAATTGTCCGGTTCCTGATAGCAACCTTTTTAGTGCTTTTTTGATATTGGTGAATGTTCTAGAACATTAGTATAGATATTTTTTTATGGTAGCTAGTGTTATTCACTTGCTAGAATTTTTTGAAATTTTAAAAATACTGTATTTTTTTTATTTTTGTTATTGTAAGTGTTCGAGAACATTATTATATATTATTTATTAAGGTGTAGCTAGTGTTTTTTTTACTAGCTAGCATTTCCTTGAAGTTATAAAAAAACTTGTGAAAAAATTGATATTTCAGAATTAGGCCTAAACTGTTGCTGATTATATTACAGTAATTACCAAAACTATTGATAGTATTATAACAGTCCCTGAATGAGATCCAGCTATTATCTAGGATAATAATTTAAGCTTGTTAACCAACCAACAACTGAACAACACAATCAGTTTTAAACATTTTAAATACATATTATTACTAGCTAGTAAATAATTTACAACCTCCATAAAAACACCATAGCTACCATAACTAATAATGTTAACAAAAAAATGTAAAATTTTTTTTATTTTCAAAAAAAAACTACTGTAGCTAGTAAAAAAACACTAGCTACCATATAATAATATATATTAAGGTTCTAGAACATTCATCATTATATAGTACCAATTAAATTTGGTCCCGGACAATTCGGTCCCATTAAAAATATGCATGTTTTGGGACCGAATTGTCCTAGTCAGAATCCGGAAAATTCGGTCCCGGACAATTCGGTCCCGAAACACAAAATTAATAATTAATTAATAATAATAATAAATTAATGGGACCGAATTGTCCGGGACCGAATTGTCCGGACCGAATTTTCCGGGACCGAATTGTCCTGCTTCCCTTTTTTAACACTATTAAAAATTGGAACGGTCTGCCTAATGAAATTAAAAACCTAGATAATCAACATTCTTTTAAATCTGCAGTTAAATCTCATCTCCGTGTGCAATGTAAAAATAGGTACAATAGTCCTACAGTAAGTTATTAGTTTATTAATTATTTACTATTTATACTGTAATTACGTTATATAATAAATTGTTCTGTACATTACATCTTTATCGTTGAGTCGGACATTGTCACGCTCTCGGTAAAGTTGTACATGTACATAGTGTAATTACGTTTTATATTGGTTTTAGGTTAGCGTAGTGTAATATTGTATTTGTAACCAAGTAACATAAAGGACCCCCTTGGAAATAAGCTGCAAAGCTTTATAGTCTGGTCGATAAGACAATATACCCGGAAAAAAATATTACCAAGCTATATTTGGTATGGTTCGAATCGCTAGGATCCCCTCTTTCTAAATCTGAAAAGTCTTCTCTTCAATATGGTGGGCAACTCTCACAAATCCCGTTTCCATAGTAACCGACATAAGAATAGATATAATTACATTTAAAGCAACTGGGCTAGCTCCTACCCCCTCTATATCGCCAACGGAGAATTCATTGAACATATTTTCAATTCTCAGTTACCAAGGCAACCGGTAGATACACCATACCAACCATCGATTTGGCCATCTTGAGGCAACAGGACCAACTCCTACCCCCACTATATCGCCAACGGAGAATTCATTGAACATATTTTCAATTCTCAGTTACCAAGGCAACCGGTAGATACACCATACCAACCATCGATTTGGCCATCTTGAGGCAACAGGACCAACTCCTACCCCCACTATACCGCCAACGGAGAATTCATTGATAATATTTTCAAGTCTCAGTTACTATGGCAACCACCATATCAACCATCGATTTCGCTATCTTGTGGCAAAGGGACCACCCCTACTCCTACCATGGTAACTCCTATTCCCGCTATTAATATTAATAAATTGAAGGAATCATAGTTTATTAAACCAAAAATATAATAATTATTAAATATAAATCAATTTATAATATAAATATTGAAAAATGTATACTGTAATATACCTAGAGTTTATCATGAACCAAAGTTATTATAATAAATAATATCACCCATTATTAGTGGAACAATTGTATCTATACACCGTTTATTAAACCACACCTGTAATAATTAATTTTACTTAAATAAACTATTAATGTTATTTATAAATAATGATTGTTAATAAATAGATAAATAAATATAATAATGTTATTAGAAAAGAGTTAAAGTAAAATATGTTATTTTTGTTAATATTAATTGTGAATATTATAAATAAAATTTAATAATTTGTCTTAAAAAAATATTTCAGCCATTATAATTGTGAATTCATTAGAATTCTGATTGTTTTATTCCAATATGTAATTAAATGGCCAAAATTGAATAAAATATTGATAATTTTTAATTTGTCCAAATTAAACAATAAACAAAACAAAAAACAGCACCAAAATGACAATTGTTAATTAATTTTCGAAATTTTACTTCGAGATATCGAAAGAGCATACAAACATTTTTGATACGATTTAAAAAATTAGAAAGAAAAATACTAAAGATTGAATCTGCTGAAGATTTTTGGATTTTTGTCCAAAAATTTGTCAATATTTTTCCAAATTTTTGAAAAATTTTATTTTTTTATTTTTATTCATCATTACAAATCTTCCATTGACCTTCATACAAAGTTATGGTCGTTTCTGACAATGAGAAGTTGCTTTAACAAGGCAATATAAAAATTATGTCCATGTAGCTCTACCGGGGCCTTGACGGCTACTTGCAAGTCATCACGAATTTGAATGTTGGCTGGCAGATGTTTTCCTTGCCCGTCGCTGATGTTCTTGGTCTTTTATTGATGGGCCCGCTTTGTATCCATCAAAGACAATGTTAGATGGGCCATAGTTTGCTTCAATATATTTCAGATATTGAGCAACTCTATCTCTGTACATAGCTTTTGGTATCCACCGTACCCTGTGAAGTAGAGCACCACTATCTAAAACATGTGAAGCATGTTCTGGTGAAAGGTGATTCATTCATTAGACAATTAAGAACTTCTCCAGTTTTTAATTTTTTTTTAGAATTTCAATAAATACTAGCTAGTAAAAAAAAACAATAGCTACCATAAAAAAAACATATCTACTTATTTTCTAGAACAGAAATACAGTATAACATGATAGAAACAATTTATAATGTATTTCCAAGTATAAAATTTGCATTAGAAAAAACCTCATTTTGGGACCCTTTTGCTTGACAAGAGTGCCGATCCATGAACAAGTAAACTGCTCTTTTAATTAAACTTTCTTGTTCTAGACAACTTGCTACAAGTAACTCAAGTTTTACTAATAAATAGTCAGTTATGAATTCTTATTTTTGTAAACTATTAACTATTTTAATGTGCTAGTGAAGCGTAGTTAGATTTCTCTAAAATTTAAATATTTATTTTTGTTCTAGAGCATTATTTACTTACTAAAATAATTGCCTATTAGGTTTTGACAAATTTTTACTGCACTGTGCTACTGTACATGTGCCACAACAGTGCTCCAGAATATAACATGCATAACTAGACCCCAGATCTAAATCATTACTAAGTTTGGAGAACGTAATAATAATATGAATAGATCAAATTCAAGCTTTGCTTGCCTTGGAACCAATATAACGCCAGCAACCAGGCGTGAGTGGGGTAAACTACTAGCTAACACCGGTAAATTCTAGTATATGTATGTAATGTATGTACAATAATGTATGTAATTAACAGATAATAATATTAATTATTACATTGTCTCTTAGCAACTATGAACAATTCCAAGTGAATATCAAGTAAATTTGAATTAATCTTAAATTTGAATGATCTCTGGCCAGGTGCTATCCACACTTAACTTAGGCAAACTACTAGGTTAAATTATTAGTTGTAGGCTTGCTATAAGAAATACAAGAAATGAATATTTATTTTCGCGACGATTTTATTCAATAATTTCGGAAATTTACTTATAGAAAATCAATGCATGGCTAATTTTAGCTAAAATTTGGTGCCCGGTGTTTTTTTGCTCTTTCTATTTTCGACTGTGTTCGGTCGCGTTGCTCTTTAAGAACCTTCCTAGTTTTTTTGGGTGAAAAAATGTCACTCCGACTTCAAAGTTCAAACCCTCCCGCACAAAGCTGCCTGTCTGTGGTGCGGTTGGTTAATAATGTATGTCACGAAGGAAGCACAACACCGAGCTAAAATTGTATTTACGGGGGTTTTCGTGGTCAGTTATAATATTTGATGGATTCTAGTCTGTTTGTCTGTCGGTTCTGTCTTGTTTACATTTACATACAACAACGATACCTGCAACCAGACATCGACAACCAATCAGATACCGATTATTACCTTTTGCTTCGAACTGCAAAAGTTCTACACCAAGTGCGCGCAACAACGATTACTTATAGTATTCCATAAGCTCTTAGGATTTCCATCATTTTACTGGTATTCCATAAGCTCTTAGGATTTCCATCATTTTACTGGTATTCCATAAGCTCTTAGGATTTCCATCATTTTACTGGTATTCCATCCATCATTTTACCTCTATGGATGGAGTCTAATGCCTTCTTGAAGTCCACAGGTCCGGACTGCGAGGAGATTCCTTGACTTAATTTCCTCAAATAAGTCTCCGTATCTGACCTATTGTTGATCTATTTGGTCGAAATCCGTTTTGACTCTTACGCAGCAGTTTCCTTAATCCTATATAGAATCGTCATCAATAAAATAATTAACGAAAATAAGAATAAACGAAATTTATTGTTTAACATATTTTAAACACATAATATTAATTAATATTTCAACACAGAAACATTTACTATAATAAATTAATGGACATATCAATAAATTAATAATTAACTCGTAGACAGACAAGATAAAGCAAAACAAACGACAATTATATTGGGGTGGTTATAAACGATTCATTTATTGCATAGGGTTTAGTATCACTATGCTCCACATCAATATGTAGTAGACAGTCGGCGGTCTAACAACCGGAAGGTCGTGAGTTCGATCCATACAACTAGAACAACAAACCCAACCGGCCCTCAACCAACCCATAAAGAAAATGATCTGCCGGATAGTTAATGTAACCAACCTCGGGATGTTTGGTTGCCCTCCCAACTGTACTCTACTATGGCCGTAGTTAATAGACCGCTTTTATGTAAATTAGGATGATGGAGGAAGATGGAGGTCAAAAATATATTGATTAATATGTCAGTGAAGTATAAAAAGGTAAAAACTATATTATTAGTCTTAGTCGGATTGTCTGGAGCGGATGGGGATAAAAATTATACATTATATGATGTAAACTGAGATGCGACTAATCAGAGGAAGGCAAGAATAGCACAGAAGCGCAACTTATGAGCGCGGCTAGTTGGAGTCCGACTGGTCGGAAGGCGGCTCGGATAGCACGTGACTCGTAACTCGTAGATCGTAACAGCGCTGCATCACATCGACAGCGTCGTCTATCTCGGATTCGGTCAACTCGCTGTTTATAACGAGACGGATACTCGCGGGTTTCGCTTTGTGTTCGCGTTCGGCGAGGTACCGCGCCGTTGTCAGGGCGACTCCGGCGCGTCGCGCGGCCGCGCAGACCGACTCGAGGAACCGGGAGTCCCGAGCGGGATCCCGGGACGGACGCGAGAGCACGACGTGTTGGATGGGCGAGTCGGGATGGCTGACGGACTCCAGACCGCGCAGCGCGCCCAGCCGCGCTCGGGCGCGTCCCGACAGCTGACGAAGACGCGCGAATATCTCGGGTTGCGCGTCGATGAGACGCAACGAGCTGAGCGCGGCGACGGCGAGTAACGGAGGCAACGAGGCCGAAAAGCAGTAGCCGAGACCGCTGAGACGCTGGTGGTCCACCAGGAAGGAGTCGCCGCAGACGAAGCCACCTACCGAGCCTAGCGAGGTCTCCAACGACGCGTAGACGAGGTCCACGTCATGCATATCCACCCCCAGGTACTCGGTAACCCCCCGTCCCGTCGCTCCTAAGCAACACAAACTCATCGACTCGTCCAGGAATATTCGCGTCTTGTATCGGTACTTGAGTTCTATAATCTCCGCTAGAGGCGCCATGTCTCCGCTGTCTGCGTACAATCCTTCGATCACGATAAACAGCCGCGTAACTCGCGCTTTCCTCTCGTTCTTCTTCTCTTCCTCGCGCTGCTGCTCCAGCAGTCGTCGCAACGCCGCCACGTCGTTGTGAGGGAACCATCGCAGGTTGCTACGCGACGCCAGGCAGCCCATCTGGTTGGCGAAGGAAACGCCGTCGTCTACGAATACAACGTCGCCTCGTTTCGCGTAGGCGGGGATCGCGGATGCGACTGTGGCGAACCCGTAGGAGTAGAGGATGGCCTCCTCGGTTCGGGTGAACTCCGCGAGGCGTCTCTCCAACTCGAGATGCACGTCGATGGTTCCGTAGAATCCCCGGGGGCCGCACGAACCGACCCCGTACTTGTAGACCGCAGCGACCGCGTCGTCCTCAACCACCTGATGGCCGACCAGCCCCGCGAAGTTAAACGTCCCGAGATTGAGGCAGTCGACCCCGTCGATGTTGAGGAACTTACCGGCCTTACCCGAGGCGATGACGGGGTGCGCTGCTGGGTGGCTGTCGCTGGCGGAGTCCCCTCTGTTGCTATGGGAGCCGCCTCGGTTGCTAGGCACTAACGGCTCCGGTTCCCATTCCGCTATCAACTTTTCCTCCTCAGCTACGGTGAGTTTGAACCTCCCGTTCGCATCCTTGGGGTTGTAACTCTTGGTAAGTAGGAGACGGATTATCCATATTAATAGGATCCCCTCGATTATTAGATGATATAGTGGAGCGCTGAATAAAACGTGGAATAATTCAGCGAACTGAAAGAAAGGCAATTCAATTGAAGTACCATTCATAACTGTTGATGCTGTAGGCCTACCGGTACTGCTGTACTGCAGTACTGCACAATCGGGACTTACTGACCTGCTGTCTGTACATCAGTACTTTTCCCAATCTGCCAGATCACTAAGTAAACTTAGGAGATGACTTAGGGTCCTTAATGGTAAAAGCATTACTAAAAATTATTCATTCCAGAACATAGTTATTTATTTATTTAACATGCCGAGCTGGTAAACCAGTCAGTCAGCCCGTCCCGTAGTGGCAGAAACTTAGGAGAAACATAAGTGAAGTGAATATTAGTTTATTCTATTGGTTTTGTCTGGCTGCTGGCTTAGCAGCCGGGTGTAGATTTGGAAGCCCAGTGAGCGGGCAGTGCTTCGAATACTATCATGAAGTTGTTTTAAGTTGAAGAGTTTAATGTTGTTGCTCAGGTTGTTCGGCCAGAGGGAGGTGCTGAAGATTTGGCCGAGCCGCATATGAGTCTACTGGACGTGTTCGGATGGGGTGATGCAGACTACTACTACTACTAGGATCGACATGCTGCATTGCAGCTGCATTTTTAAGAATGCTGTGCCGGCTTATCGACAAAATTGCACCGCCACAACTCCCTGATGCAGACAGTGACTATGGCTAAAAATTTTATGGATTTGATTGATTTTGAAGGGTGTAAACGTTACGCCGTCAACCCACAACCGACAGCCAACAGCCGAAAACCGACAGCAGACAACCTTCAGCAGACAACCGACGGTTTTCACTTTTCGGTCGATATATTATAAATTATTTAGAGAATTAGGAGGCCCCAGTTCGATCCCTTGCTGCCTTGACTGGACAGCACTGTTTGTCTGTTTGTGCAGTGTTTTAAAAACGGTCCTATGAATTACCCCAAACCAAAATACTTGTTTTTGGGCTCAGTTAAAGCCCAGCATGGTCTCCCATATAAGAGAAGGGACTTATTACTGGTACTACCGCTGCCATAAATAATAGGACCTTAAGTTTTCGATGGATTCTGTGACTTCCAAATCCTGGACAGACTATGCAATGCTGCCCATGCCTTCCCCTTACGTATCCGACTTCACTACTTCATCTGACTTTCGGATCCATGATCCTAAGTACCAGAAGTCATCCGAGATTATGCCCTCCATCAGGAAATCCATATGCTGCCAGAATGCTAAACATACGTTGTCGGGAGATTGAGTCGAAGGTCTTAAAGAAGTCAATATAGATAATAGCCAGGCTCCATGGTTCCACGACCTTTACGGAACACATTTGGTTCCCACGTAACAGTCTCTCAACATGATCCCTAATGTGATTTAATATAATTATATTGTATAGCATTGTAGTAATCGAGATTAACGAGATTCCCACGGAAAGATCCACAGGTTGTTAGGTTGCCCTTCTTTGGGGCGGGACCAAGTAATTTATTTTCAGTTCTCGAGGGACTCTCTTTGTCCTATACATGCAAACAATAATAGGGTGAATGAGGTCCAAACACTCAGTTATATTAAAGACCTAAGGGGGGCACGCCATATACTCCAATGGCACAATAAATTGCTCGTGATGCTCCTAGCTGCAATCTTGATTTCAGTAAATGAGATGTCACCAATGGGGATATCTGTGAGCACAGATTCAGAAACAGGATGTACCTCAAAGTTATCAGGCAATGTCCCGTCATTGTTTAGAAGCTTCTCAAAGTGGTCCTTCCAACCTTTGAGGCGTTCAGCTGGAGATTCAGCCTTAACCTTGGTGGTTGGTTGGCTTTTCCTCCCAGTGAGCAGGTTTATTGATTGCCATCATCAGCATTGTTAATCGCATCAATCTGCTTATTGACAAGCTTCTTCAGATTATCAGAGTACTGCCTGTTAAGGGAAGTAGAAGCAGTCTTAACTGCATCCCTGGATGTCCTACTCTGCCCGAGCCGGAGGGACTCATTCTGCAATTTAGAGAGTTCGTACTTCCGAATTCTGTGGTCTGTAGTTAGTGTTTAAACGGGATCCCGAAAAACCGTCATCCCGGTGAAAAATTCAATTCCATTCCCGACTTTTTTGGAACGGGATCCCGAAGTATATAAATATAGTTCTTTAAATTTGTTGAATATTGTATATGATAAATAGTTCCAGCAGAACGGAAATGTTTCAATTATATCGAATTGTTATGTCAGTAAACCATCAAGTAATCAATTGCAAAATAACTTTAATACAACTTTATCTTACTGATATTTCAGAAGTGTAAGATAAAGTGGGTGTTACACAAAACCCACCACATATACAAATAACATTTATTAATTTTAAACACTCGTTAAACACTCTGTAGTTGTCGATTATCTGCTGCTACTCTGTGGCTGTCCTCTTTGCACAATCCAAAACAATTATGGATACAGTAATGGTGCCAATGTGCCGCCTTGCAGTACGCCAGTCAGGATGCTGAGTTTCCAAGCTTAGTTTCACTATCTGGTGAGAGTACCGGAGCTTCTATGTCACAATATAACAATATATTACCAGCAACGAATACTTCTGGTAATCAAAATATTATTAATAAGTTATTTATCCTAAAAATCGAAATCTAAAGAGTATGACGATTGCTATAGAAATTGCATAGAATAAGTAGTAGATGTGTTCCATAAAGATACCGTCGTGGATCTTGATGGGGATTAAAGGGTATCTTTATGAAAACACAACAGAAGTTATATAAACAGACATTAAGTAACGTAAAAGAATACATGGAAATACAAAAACTACATGCAAAAGTTTCACTGTTAAGGTATTTTTGCATAATATTACTGCTAAAGTAAAAGTTATCTTTATATTATTAATTATAGTTTCTTTAAGTCAGTCTAATGGATACTTGTGAGTAGAGGGATCTAACCTCTTCATTTCACTGTAATAACAATTTATCTGGGTTGTTATAGTCTGCATATAAGTGGTAGAATCTAATAAGGACCACAAATCTACTTCAATAACCAAGATTTTTCGCGCAATAATTCAGTTTCGCGTTGTTTTAGTCAACTGCGATCTGGTGAATCGAAGGGGCGGTTTATTCGGGGTGTTGGCGTGTACCGTGAGAGCGGCCTTATCGCGAACGGGGACAACTCTGAACGGGGGCGGTGTAGTAGAAGAGAACACTCGCGCGATCTGTTTAACAGGCTGGTTGTCTGCAGGGACTCGTTTTGGTCCTCGAGCTGTTGTCTTCCCCCGTCCCCCCATTGGCTCCCGTCCCCCCATTGGCTCCCGTCCCCCCATCGCCCCCCGCCCCCCCATCGCCTCCCGTCCCCCCACCGCTTCCCGAACTCCCACCACACTGCTATGCATCCCCAGGTCCCCACTGAACACTGAGTATGATTCCGCCTCCGCGGTTATCGCCGAACTTTCCCTCTCGAACGAACTCGCGCTGTCCAGCTGACCCCGCACGTGCGTCGTACTCAACTCATTGGTGGTTCGATCGCTCAATGGCGCCCCCTTGCGACGCATATTGAACCGCTCCATGGACCTCCTCTTTGCGATCTTCCCTATCGATTTGCGTTTAACCCTGGGAGCCCGTCTCAGACTCGAGTGGTTTGTGTTCTCGAGACCGGCGGCAGCGCGGGTTCTCTTCCGTACCGGAGTCGCGATCACTGATCCCGATGGGGTTGACATTGTTGTCGTAACGGCTCGTCGTTTCAACGACATGTTAGCTGCGGGCCGCGAGCCATGCATAGCTTCCTGCTTTAACGTCGCCTCTTTAACCTTCTTCTTCTCGGCTTTCTCCAACTCTTTCTTCAACTTCTCCGTGGCTCGCTGTTCCTCTATATAGTCGATGAAGTCGTTCCCTTCCACAGTAAACGTGCAATTATTCTCGTCTTCGAACACCCTGATATTCCCCGCTATCTGCCGTTCAAGCTTCGGTAACTCTTTCTCCAGCTTCGTGTGCGCTTGCTGTTCTTTGAATAAATTTCCTCCGCCTCTGCGGTTCAACAACCTCGTTGGGTCCTTCATTTTCTCTTCGTAGTCCAGGTGTTCGTGCCACAAAGTCTTCCAGCGATGAACCTGAAATATTTATTGATTATTTTATTACCCAATAATGCATTACATTATTTCTCTTTCATTTACTGAAACCAACTGAAATATATTCATGTTCCACACAATCGGATAACAATAATAATAATTATTAAAACAGATAATAAATTATACAGATGGAATGACTAAATATACCGGAAATCCAAGGAAAATAGAGCCAAGTGTTGTACTTCAGTGACACGACCCAACCAGGCCCCTTAAAAAATTCCTACAAGTAAGTTTGAGATTGATGAAATTTGTAACAGAGATATATATTAACTTCCGGTACACTTAGTGGGTACTGCACACTGTTTAGGTCCGCGTAGCGAGAGACCTTTAGTATTCACTCAGTTGTTGTTGTTAATTATTTCCAGTTACGTTTTAATAAAGCATCATAATATTATGGCGAACTTGGTAGAGCATTGGAGTTGGAATCTCTAGGTACCGAGTTCAATCTCTAGTGAATTTCTGGTGAATTTTTGTCTTAGTTAAGATTGGAAGTAAGCCATTCAAGGAGACGATTCATGCGTTAGTAGACGCGGATCTTTGCGCGATTTCGCGCTTGTTATTTTCATTTTCATTATTTAGCAACAAGTGTTTAATAATAGATGCACATAATTCTGGAACATTTTGTTTATCTCTTAAATGGATGGGTAACAATGCATAAATGAACAAAATATTCTAGAACATGGTGTATTTATTTATTACACATATAATAATAAATGGCCTGCAGCGGAAACAAATATGGAACTTAGGATAATAGGGAGGTAATAGGGCAAATATATGGAACTTAGGATAATAGGGTGGTAATAAGGCAAATATATGGAACTTAGGATAATAGGGTGGTAATAGGGCAAATATAGGGAACTTAGGATAATAGGGAGGTAATAGGGCAAATATATGGAACTTAGGATAATAGGGAGGTAATAGGGCAAATATATGGAACTTAGGATAATAGGGAGGTAATAGGGCAAATATATGGAACTTAGGATAATAGGGAGGTAATAGGGCAAATATATGGAACTTAGGATAATAGGGAGGTAATAGGGCAAATATATGGAACTTAGGATAATAGGGAGGTAATAGGGCAAATATATGGAACTTAGGATAATAGGGAGGTAATATGGCAAATATAGGGAACTTAGGATAATAGGGAGGTAATAGGGCAAATATATGGAACTTAGGATAATAGGGAGGTAATAGGGCAAATATATGGAACTTAGGATAATAGGGAGGTAATAGGGCAAATATATGGAACTTAGGATAATAGGGAGGTAATAGGGCAAATATATGGAACTTAGGATAATAGGGAGGTAATAGGGCAAATATATGGAACTTAGGATAATAGGGAGGTAATAGGGCAAATATATGGAACTTAGGATAATAGGGAGGTAATAGGGCAAATATATGGAACTTAGGATAATAGGGAGGTAATAGGGCAAATATATGGAACTTAGGATAATAGGGTGGTAATAGGGCAAATATATGGAACTTAGGATAATAGGGAGGTAATAGGGCAAATATATGGAACTTAGGATAATAGGGAGGTAATAGGGCAAATATATGGAACTTAGGATAATAGGGTGGTAATAGGGCAAATATATGGAACTTAGGATAATAGGGAGGTAATAGGGCAAATATATGGAACTTAGGATAATAGGGAGGTAATAGGGCAAATATATGGAACTTAGGATAATAGGGTGGTAATAGGGCAAATATATGGAACTTAGGATAATAGGGAGGTAATAGGGCAAATATATGGAACTTAGGATAATAGGGAGGTAATAGGGCAAATATATGGAACTTAGGATAATAGGGTGGTAATAGGGCAAATATATGGAACTTAGGATAATAGGGAGGTAATAGGGCAAATATATGGAACTTAGGATAATAGGGAGGTAATAGGGCAAATATATGGAACTTAGGATAATAGGGTGGTAATAGGGCAAATATATGGAACTTAGGATAATAGGGAGGTAATAGGGCAAATATATGGAACTTAGGATAATAGGGAGGTAATAGGGCAAATATATGGAACTTAGGATAATAGGGAGGTAATAGGGCAAATATATGGAACTTAGGATAATAGGGTGGTAATAGGGCAAATATATGGAACTTAGGATAATAGGGAGGTAATAGGGCAAATATATGGAACTTAGGATAATAGGGAGGTAATAGGGCAAATATATGGAACTTAGGATAATAGGGAGGTAATAGGGCAAATATATGGAACTTAGGATAATAGGGAGGTAATAGGGCAAATATATGGAACTTAGGATAATAGGGAGGTAATAGGGCAAATATATGGAACTTAGGATAATAGGGAGGTAATAGGGCAAATATAGGGAACTTAGGATAATAGGGTGGTAATAGGGCAAATATATGGAACTTAGGATAATAGGGAGGTAATAGGGCAAATATATGGAACTTAGGATAATAGGGAGGTAATAGGGCAAATATATGGAACTTAGGATAATAGGGAGGTAATAGGGCAAATATATGGAACTTAGGATAATAGGGAGGTAATAGGGCAAATATATGGAACTTAGGATAATAGGGAGGTAATAGGGCAAATATATGGAACTTAGGATAATAGGGAGGTAATAGGGCAAATATATGGAACTTAGGATAATAGGGAGGTAATAGGGCAAATATATGGAACATAGGATAATAGGGAGGTAATAGGGCAAATATATGGAACTTAGGATAATAGGGAGGTAATAGGGCAAATATATGGAACATAGGATAATAGGGAGGTAATAGGGCAAATATATGGAACTTAGGATAATAGGGAGGTAATAGGGCAAATATAGGGAACTTAGGATAATAGGGAGGTAATAGGGCAAATATATGGAACATAGGATAATAGGGAGGTAATAGGGCAAATATATGGAACATAGGATAATAGGGAGGTAATAGGGCAAATATATGGAACATAGGATAATAGGGAGGTAATAGGGCAAATATATGGAACTTAGGATAATAGGGAGGTAATAGGGCAAATATATGGAACATAGGATAATAGGGAGGTAATAGGGCAAATATATGGAACTTAGGATAATAGGGAGGTAATAGGGCAAATATATGGAACATAGGATAATAGGGAGGTAATAGGGCAAATATATGGAACTTAGGATAATAGGGAGGTAATAGGGCAAATATATGGAACTTAGGATAATAGGGAGGTAATAGGGCAAATATATGGAACTTAGGATAATAGGGAGGTAATAGGGCAAATATATGGAACATAGGATAATAGGGAGGTAATAGGGCAAATATATGGAACTTAGGATAATAGGGAGGTAATAGGGCAAATATATGGAACTTAGGATAATAGGGAGGTAATAGGGCAAATATATGGAACTTAGGATAATAGGGAGGTAATAGGGCAAATATATGGAACTTAGGATAATAGGGAGGTAATAGGGCAAATATATGGAACTTAGGATAATAGGGAGGTAATAGGGCAAATATATGGAACATAGGATAATAGGGAGGTAATAGGGCAAATATATGGAACTTAGGATTGCTGAAATCTCAATAATCTATCTGAGAGCTAATATTGTATGTAAGTCGGCAATGGCGATCGGGGTTCGATCCCACCTGGACGTCATTGCCGAATTTGCAAAAGCTGTGCCCAACAAATACATAATAATATGAAACCACTTATTCACCTATAACACCAATAATAGGCTACTCTAAGAACTACGTTCAATCGCATCCAAATTGGATCCTGTGTTATAGGTCAGTACGTCCGTGTACCAGTGGAGCCTCCAACCTTCGTTACTTCTCATGATATCACAGGGATGTATTTAAATTATTTGCTTAAATGAATTGTTTTCACATAACTGAAAACTAAGATTGTCTATAATTTTAATTCAGTTGTTTGAAAAATTTTATCCAAAATTATATTTACCGATGATTGACTTTGGCTTCAACTACGTCTGGACATGTTTATGGGAAACAATGTTGGGAAGGGTGGACGATGTTGAGAAGGGTGGACGATGTTGGGAAGGGTGGACGATGTTGGGAAGGGTGGACGATGTTGGGAAGGGTGGGCGATGTTGGGAAGGGTGGGCGATGTTGGGAAGGGTGGACGATGTTGGGAAGGGTGGGCGATGTTGGGAAGGGTGGACGATGTTGGGAAGGGTGGACAATGTTGGGAAGGGTGGACGATGTTGTAAATGGTGGACTGATGTTGGGAAGGGTGGACGATGTTGGGAAGGGTGGACGATGTTGGGAAGGGTGGACGATGTTGGGAAGGGTGGACGATGTTGGGAAGGGTGGACAATGTTGTAAATGGTGGACTGATGTTGGGAAGGGTGGACGATGTTGGGAAGGGTGGACGATGTTGGGAAGGGTGGACGATGTTGGGAAGGGTGGACGATGTTGGAAATGGTGGACTGATGTTGGGAAGGGTGGACGATGTTGGGAAGGGTGGACGATGTTGGGAAGGGTGGATGATGTTGGGAAGGGTGGACGATGTTGGGAAGGGTGGACGATGTTGTAAATGGTGGTCTGATGTTGGGAAGGGTGGACAATGTTGGGAAGGGTGGACGATGTTGGAAATGGTGGACTGATGTTGGGAAGGGTGGACGATGTTGGGAAGGGTGGACGATGTTGGGAAGGGTGGACGATGTTGGGAAGGGTGGACGATGTTGGGAAGGGTGGACAATGTTGGGAAGGGTGGACGATGTTGTAAATGGTGGACTGATGTTGGGAAGGGTGGACGATGTTGGGAAGGGTGGACGATGTTGGGAAGGGTGGACGATGTTGGGAAGGGTGGACGATGTTGGAAATGGTGGACTGATGTTGGGAAGGGTGGGCGATGTTGGGAAGGGTGGACGATGTTGGGAAGGGTGGATGATGTTGGGAAGGGTGGACGATGTTGGGAAGGGTGGACGATGTTGTAAATGGTGGACTGATGTTGGGAAGGGTGGACAATGTTGGGAAGGGCGGACGATGTTGGAAATGGTGGACTGATGTTGGGAAGGGTGGACGATGTTGGGAAGGGTGGACGATGTTGGGAAGGGTGGACGATGTTGGGAAGGGTGGACGATGTTGGATATTCAACATCAACACATAAGAAATGAGGCCTCACGGAGTAAATAAGCATGGTGGACACCCCGTGACTTTCTTGAGAAGCATCTTAAAGGACACTGGCCTTGAAGATGCGGATAATCTAGCAAATGTCATAGGAGTTGTGGTGGCGCAATTTTGTCGCAAGCCGGCACAGCATTCTTAATATATATGTAATATATATATAATGCAGCTGCAATGCAAGTAAGTACATGTAGTAAGTACAAAGTAACCAACCTGTCCAATCAAGTCTTTATTTCTCTCGTAATATTGCTTCAATCTCTCGACCTCCAGTTCCAACAAGGCCAAAAGATCCTCGCTGACTTCTTCCGACCAAGCCGGAGCGCATTCCTCCGTCTGGTCCCGGGAGAACAGACAGTCGGCCCATAGGGAGTGGAGATCCGACTTGGTCGCCTCGATAAACCGCTGGAGATTGGCCAACTTCAGCTCCTCTAGTCGATCGAACTCAGTCTGGAGGCGATCGATAACAGCCTTCTTACAACCTGTGAGATCATTGCACCTTGTAAGGGTCTAGGGTTTATTGTTTATTTATTGTGCATCTATTGTTAACGAAACTCAAAAAGATTATCGGAAAGAAAGACGTGAAACTTCAATAAAGATATTTAAAAAACAGCAGCAGAAAATCTCAGAGAAACTACCGGTACCATACTACCGGTACCACACTACCGGTACCACACTACCTGTACCGGCACCATACTACCGGCACCGGTACCATACTACCTGTACCGGTACCACACTACCGGTACCATACTACCTGTACCGGTACCACACTAACGGTACCATACTACCTGTACCGGTATCGCACTACCTGTACCGATACCATACTACCTGTACCGGTACCACACTACCGGGACCGGTACCATACTACCTGTACCATACTACCGGTACTATACTACCTGTACCGGTACCACACTACTGGTACAATACTACCGGTACTATACTACCTGTACCGGTACCACACTACCGGTACCACACTACCGGTACCACACTACCGGTACCATACTACCTGTACCGGTACCACACTACCGGTACCATACTAGCTGTACCGGTACCATACTTACCGGTACAGGTACCATACTACCGGTACAGGTACCATACTGCCGGTACCATACTACCGATACCGGTACCATACTACCTGTACCGGTACCACACTACCGGTACCATACTACCGGTACCGGTACCACACTACCGCGGTACCATACTACCTGTACCGGTATCGCACTACCTGTACCGATACCATACTACCTGTACCGGTACCACACTACCGGGACCGGTACCATACTACCTGTACCATACTACCGGTACTATACTACCTGTACCGGTACCACACTACTGGTACAATACTACCGGTACTATACTACCTGTACCGGTACCACACTACCGGTACCACACTACCGGTACCACACTACCTGTACCGGTACCACACTACCGGTACCGGTACCATACTACCTGTACCGGTACCACACTACCGGTACCATACTACCTGTACCGGTACCACACTACCGGTACCATACTACCTGTACCGGTATCGCACTACCTGTACCGATACCATACTACCTGTACCGGTACCACACTACCGGGACCGGTACCATACTACCTGTACCATACTACCGGTACTATACTACCTGTACCGGTACCACACTACTGGTACAATACTACCGGTACTATACTACCTGTACCGGTACCACACTACCGGTACCACACTACCGGTACCACACTACCGGTACCATACTACCTGTACCGGTACCTCACTACCGGTACCATACTAGCTGTACCGGTACCATACTTACCGGTACAGGTACCATACTACCGGTACAGGTACCATACTGCCGGTACCATACTACCGATACCGGTACCATACTACCTGTACCGGTACCACACTACCGGTACCATACTACCGGTACCGGTACCACACTACCGCGGTACCATACTACCTGTACCGGTACCACACTACCGGTACCATACTACCTGTACCGGTACCACACTACCGGTACCTTACTACCGCTACCGGTACCACACTACCGGTACAAATACTACCGGTACCATACTACCGGTACCATACTACCGGTACCATACTACCGGTACCATACTACCGGTACCATACTACCGGTACCATACTACCGGTACCGGTACCATACTACCGGTACCACACTACCGGTACCATACTACCGGTACCATACTACCTGTACCGGTACCACACTACCGGTACCACACTACCGGTACCATACTACCGGTACCGGTACCATACTACCGGTACCACACTACCGGTACCATACTACCGGTACCACACTACCGGTACCATACTACCTGTAACGGTACCACACTACCGGTATCACACTACCGGTACCATACTACCGGTACCATACTACCGGTACCGGTACCATACTACCGGTACCACACTACCGGTACCATACTACCGGTACCATACTACCTGTACCGGTACCACACTACCGGTACCACACTACCGGTACCACACTACCGGTACCATACTACCGGTACCACACTACCGGTACCATACTACCGGTACCACACTACCGGTACCATACTACCGGTACCACACTACCGGTACCACACTACCGGTACCATACTACCTGTACCGGTACCACACTACCGGTACCATACTACCTGTACCGGTACCACACTACCGGTACGATACTACCTGTAACGGTACCACACTACCGGTACCATACTACCGGTACCATACTACCGGTACCGGTACCATACTACCGGTACCGGTACCATACTACCGGTACCACACTACCGGTACCATACTACCGGTACCATACTACCGGTACCACACTACCGGTACCATACTACCGGTACCATACTACCTGTACCGGTACCACACTACCGGTACCATACTACCGGTACCACACTACCGGTACCACACTACCGGTACCATACTACCTGTACCGGTACCACACTACCGGTACCACACTACCGGTACCATACTACCGGGACCATACTACCGGTACCATACTACCGGTACCACACTACCGGTACCATACTACCGGTACCACACTACCGGTACCATACGACCTGTACCGGTACCACACTACCGGTACCACACTACCGGTACCATACTACCAGCTACCATACTACCGGTACCACACTACCGGTACCATACTACCGGTACCATACTACCGGTACCGGTACCATACTACAGCTACCATACTACCGGTACCACACTACCGGTACCATACTACCGGTACCATACTACCGGTACCGGTACCATACTACCGGTACCATACTACCTGTACCGGTACCACACTACCGGTACCACACTACCGGTACCATACTACAGCTACCATACTACCGGTACCATACTACCGGTACCACACTACCGGTACCATACTACCGGTACCATACTACCGGTACCACACTACCGGTACCATACTACCTGTACCGGTACCACACTACCGGTACCACACTGCCGGTACCATACTACCGGTACCATACTACCTGTACCGGTACCACACTACCGGTACCACACTACCGGTACCATACTACAGCTACCATACTACCGGTACCATACTACCGGTACCACACTACCGGTACCATACTACCGGTACCATACTACCGGTACCACACTACCGGTACCATACTACCTGTACCGGTACCACACTACCGGTACCACACTGCCGGTACCATACTACCGGTACCATACTACCGGTACCATACTACCGGTACCATACTACCGGTACCGGTACCACACTACCGGTACCATACTACAGCTACCATACTACCGGTACCACACTAACGGTACCATACTACCGGTACCATACTACCGGTACCATACTACCGGTACCACACTACCGGTACCATACTACAGCTACCATACTACCGGTACCACACTAACGGTACCATACTACCGGTACCATACTACCGGTACCGGTACCATACTACCGGTACCATACTACCTGTACCGGTACCACACTACCGGTACCATACTACATGTACCGGTACCACACTACCGGTACCATACTACCTGTACCGGTACCACACTACCGGTACACCACACTACCGGTACCACACTACCGCTACCGGTAGGTACCATACCGGTACTATTACAGTATTACACACGTTGAACTTTTAATTCACCTCTATTTGCTTTATTAAACTGGGCCCGGAACCCATCGTCCACTTCCAGTCGGTCCCACAACCGGTTTATTTTCTCCCTAAGTCCTTCCGCAATCTCCTCGAACTCCCGTTGTTTCGTTTCCAACTCGTTCCGCAGGTCTCCAACTCGTCGCAAATAATCCGACGACAAGGAGCAGTTAAAGATATCGCACTCCCACACATCGTGCTCCAAACTCGTGGTCACCTCGTAATCCAACACGGAGAACAACTCGAGAATCTCCTGCTGTAAGCTGCGGAACTCCGCGCGGCGTTTCGTCACAACTTTCTCGAGTTTCCCTACGTTCTCTTGTACTTCTTTGAGCTGTTCTTCGCTGGGGGTCACTCCTGTCGGCAGATACAACGGCGTTTCGCACAGTCGGTCGCACAACTTCTGCTCTTCTTCCTTCAAGGATTTCAGCATCTTTAGTCGTCGATGCCGTTCTTGGATCAATGAGTTACACATATTGCGTAATGAATCCTCTAGAGCTATCAGTGGGATGTGTTCCTCTGGCTGAAACGGGTCCACTCCGAGTTCACTGGTTAACTGGTTCACCTGTAAATTTAATTATTATTATTATTATTATCACTCGATACCAGTAACATATGGTCGAGTTCCGAGGAGAAAACAACAGGGTTACAAACAACACTGGCGGCTGTAAAACAAAACTAAATACACATAATAAAAAAAAGGCACAAAGTAAACAGATAATGACAATAAGGGCGCGTTGGTAAATAAGTTATAATTATGTAAACAATAACACTCGATAAAAAAAAATTATAAAAACAACGGACAAACAAACTACAGTTACTTATTGTGACGGACTACAATCCGTGACGGACTACAAATGTCCAGATTTGTACCTGTTATGATAATAAACACACATTTTTAGCTTCACTATTTTTAGATTCACTTTTTACGATATTCTGGTTTCTATCAGTAGATAGGTTCTATCTATTAGATTTATTGTATCTTGTCTCCTTGTGTCATCTATTACATATTACCTATTACACATACGATTAGATATTGAGGAATATAGCAGAATGCGATTTTAGCTCATCTTGCTTCTTGCATTATTGCACTCCCTCAATTTCTTGTTTATCAGTCTAGATGGTTGATGTACAAACCAGCCAATCACAGCCAATTCCATTCCATCATTCTAAATACTGCACTCTCATTTGCAGTACAGATTGATAGAGATCATTAGCAAATTACAGTTACTTTGCAGTTTGTACTGACTTTATGTTCTTGGGGAAGGGACCTCGATAAGTGATACTGTAAGAGCAAAAGAGTACTGTATCTGAAGTTTTGTTGCATAATCCGACAAGTTGAAGAATGAGTGTTCGTTCAAGTGGGAATTCGAATTCCATAGTTCAGTTCATATGAATTGAATACGTTTGTACGCAAGCGCGGATCCAGCTCCCTACCGGTATTTAATTTTTATGTTACCAATTTTTGTGGCAATATTTTTTTATTATTGTTTAATCCAATTAGTTATTTTCAAAGAGTAATAGTTAACAATTAAACAATTACAGCGAATTTTAATTATTAAATTATCAATAATCGAGGGGCTTGGCGACCAGCTTATTCATTAATTATCTCATCTGGTGTGAGTTTAATATCTATGTGACAGTAAAGTCAGACCAGTTAGTCGGGGTTGTGTCATTGTGGCACGCAAGTAAGATTTCAAAAGCTTAAGTTTCGAAAATGTTCGCTCAGTTGTAGCATTCGAAACAGGAAACGTAGCAAAGTAACGCAGGAGCATCGCTATCCCCGGATATTCTGATAGAGTAGGAATATGAATGGTGAAAGAAATTAAATACATACAGGAGGAGTAGATATACGGAAAATATGACAGTCAGATAGGAGGGAAACTGGACGCAATAAAAATTAATCCCTCATCAGGGGAAATTCGATGCAAATAACAGCTGATTACTCTCAAAAATAAAACTGTAACCTGTTCTATTGTGTTTAGTTTATTGTTTTGGTTAAAATAACGTGCCACTGTAACCTGCTCCTTTCCCTAAATTGATAATTTAACATTTTTAACATTAATTCGCCAATTGGAGTGCAAGATAGTTTATTGAGGTGAAGCAAACGAGCTAAAATAGCATTGTGCATTGTGTTCTACCTCAATATATAATCTTATGTACCTATTAGGCCTACGTATTATCGGTGCTGTATTAGTGTTAGGCCTACGCCAGTACGTGTAACCATAGTGATTTTCTCCCTCAATATTGAAAACTCTAGGCCTAAGTTATTAGAATAAAAAAATATAAAATATACCGGTACACATGCCATGCCATGACTCATGAGTGCCATTGCCAATAGGAAGGACTAAACACAAATGCAAATAATGCAATACTACCGGCAGTCGGCAGACCGGTAAATACAAGACAATACAGCAATAAGGCATAAAAAATAAACTAACAATAACAAGTATGAAGTACTATACCGGTACCGGTACTGCTGTACTGTAATAACCCAAATGGTTCATTG
The DNA here is from genome assembly GCA_032718475.1 of Nemertoderma westbladi. Lineage (NCBI taxonomy): Eukaryota > Metazoa > Xenacoelomorpha > Nemertodermatida > Nemertodermatidae > Nemertoderma > Nemertoderma westbladi. The sequence continues at coordinate 17,429 of JAUCBJ010008530.1, read as the reverse complement.
TTCATTACTGTTTAATAACGTACGTTTATGGTGGATAAAACACCACTACAATAAAACTCTAAAACTCAAATATACCCTGATTGCCTGATACGTGATACCTCACAGCCTCACCTCAATAAAATATAGGCCTATGAGGAATGATGTGTTCGTGTACTAATAATAATAATACTGTAATAACCTGGTTGCCACACGATTCGATAGAGTCGAGTATCCGTGTTTTAAGGTCAGTTTCTTCCTTCACCATCTGGGTGAGAAGAGCCGTAACGTGGTCACAGACTGTGGTCAGTCGGTCCGAAAGGTCTTCACCATGGACTCCCAGCTCTTCCCAAACCTCGAACAGTTTGGGTGCGGCATTCTCGAACACTGGTTTTAGTGATTCATATAGTTCTTTCACAGGCTCCATTGACTTTACTGCTTTCTTTACGACTTATTTTAATTGAACTTTTAGACTTTGGAATTATTGATTTGATTTGCTGATTTGAGCACGGTCTGATGGTAGGCTACGACTACAGTATGCAGTACTCGTACTGCAGTACCGGTCCCTGTAACGGCTGAACGGTCAGCGTTACTACAGTACAACTACACTGTGTAAGTGCTACCTTATCTGACTCTAGCTACACTGAAGCGGTATGCCTAATAGGGTTGGTGCACGAAAAAATTGTTGAGCTAGAAACAATTGAATAGCCTAAGCGCCCTAAGGGGTTTATTTATTTATTTATTTAAAACTCGATTTTAAAATAAGTAAAAATACATAAAACATACATACAGAACAAAGAATACACAAAAGGTCGAGGGAGAGAAACTGTCCAGGCTCAAGGCACTTTACGGGAGTTTGAATACGATAAGAGAACATACAGTAAAGAACACTTTACAAATTGCGATAATATTACTATTACTAATAAAAACACATGGTACACGGTTTATACTTAAAAAAGGAAAAGGAGTAGAAAAACTAAATAAAAGGACAAAAATAAAAATATGTTTGTCACTGTTGTGCTAAAAATAATGGATTGCCAGGCACCAGGGGAGCGTGTAAAATTACAGTGCTTCAAAAAGTCGATCGCCAGCAACTTATTGCGTGAAAATATATTCAGGTTACAATAATCAACTAGGGGCCGTCCAAGTATGACGTCAGCACTTTCGGGTGGGGAGGGGGGTTGGGAAAATCTGATGACGTGCTGATGAGGGGAGGGGAGGGGGGTCAGCCAAAATCTGACGTCAGCATGTTCATTTATAGGTGCTAGAAGAGATATAGCAGAAGAGTAATTAGCTTGCCTATTTTAATTGTTCGAAGCCCCAGAAGGCCCGTAGCACAACCTTCTGTTTCAGTTACCAGTCACCATGTTTCAGTGATTAGCACGCGAACATTTTTTTTTAATCTGATTTAGGGGAGGGGGGGTGTCAACGCCTATCTGATGACATCTGATTTAGGGGAGGGAGGGGGTCAACATTTTGGAGAAAAGTGCAGACGTCATACTTGGACGGCCCCCTACAGAAGAAGGCGATAAGGGAGATCCTTCCATAATTTGACTGCACGAGATGACAAGAATGTTTACTGTTTACTGATATCTAAGCAACACCTACAGTAGGTACGTAAAGTTTCCTACTGTTGCCACGAAGACCAGCTCTGGGAGCTCGAGAGAAAAAATTATCTAAGTCAAGATCGACTAAACCGTGTGTGATTTTGTAAACCATTTTTAGGTCAAATATTATTCGACGCACTTCTAAAGGTTGTAGGGAAAGCTGTTCGAGGCGGTCCATATAGCATGAGTGAGTAGGGTAACTTACAACGCATAAATGGACAACGAGTAAAATAACGTTGAACATCCACAATCGTGTCTATGTTACGTTTTGTATGTGGTGTAGAGACCAGACAGGCTTACAATATTCTACAAGTGGCCGAACTATAGTTTTTATAAGCAGATACCCTGAATCGAGTGGCGCCTGGTATGGTAACCATTTTATCTGGGGGGTCGGAGGCCAAATCTGGGGGGGGGGGGGGGGCAAACCCATAACTGGGATTGGGGGGCATACAGCAAAGTGGGAGTTAATTTAGTATATAAATAAAGTATAACCAATATTGTTTAAAGGGGTGTGGGGCGAGCCACAAAGTTGGCGGAGCCTTGGCAAACTGACTGTTAGGAGGTGGGGCAATTTTGGCAAATAGTTGTTGTCGTTACGATTTTGACATGCCAATCAATATCTTTGTCGAGTTTAAAATTTGTAGAATATGTCCAAAAGTTAAGGGTAAAATTACAAAAAACAGAATTTTAGATCTGTATACCAGCGCAAGCATTATGTATATCAGCGCCTAGCCTATTACTATTAGCTGCAAGCTGGCTCCCAAACCAGCAGACAATAGGTCAACAGCGAACAACCCCTGCCCTGCCCTGCTAGCCAATGAGAGAACCTGGAGCTTCCGTGTATGTTTAGTAATTATATGAGCTGCAATCTGATAGACCTAGAGTAAAGTGTAATTCAATCATGTCAATCACTATCATAATCTATAAAGAGATGCGGTCTGCCAACAAGCTTTCCTGGAGTCCTGTGAGTAGCAAAATAGAACAAAATACATACTGACATAACACTACACCATACAATGTAATTCGGCACAGGCTCTGGTAGTGCCAGTGCCATTATAATTGGACCAAATGGAATGGTGGGGAATCAGGTCAGGTCAGTGGGCAGAAGTAGTATGTGAATCCAATAATATTGATTACCAAATATATTATTATTAATTAATTGTGAACAAGAGAAAAGAACAAGACATGACTGGCAGACTGGGGGGGGGGGGGGCAGTGGGTCTTGTCTGGGGGGGGGGGGGGCAGTGCCCCCAAAGCCCCCCCCCCCCCCCCGACACAGTGAGGGCCTGAATTTTGTAAAAACACGATGAAATGGTCGAAATGGCGGGTTTAAGTAAGCGCGGGAGGCCAATTTTTAAAATCGGCTGTGATTGGCTGCTATGTACATATTCGACTGTTTGACGTCATTACGCAGTGCTCTGATAATTTCTTATATTGGATTCTATGAAGGGTGATTTTAGATCCATTTCTGCATTTAAATACACATTTAATCTCAATCATTTCACACGTGGCTTATATCTAATACTACTAGGATCGACATGTCGCATTGCAGCTGCCCGCATTTGTAACAATCCTGTCATGGGCAGTCCACCATGCTTATTCACTCCATGAGGCTGCCAAAGCATAAGATTATGCACTGGCTGTTGCTCACGGCGAAAGCAATGTCCTGGATGGCTTATGCCAATTGAAAGCTTAGAGTCTTGCGCGTCTTTTTACACTACAGTTAATTAAATTTTGATGAGGAACATTGATAAATATATGTATTCAGTTGTATTTCCAGCTGCAATACCGGTACTGCACTGTATTCCAATCTGTATTGATTACGTTAGAATAGATTTAAAATAACACTAAGTACTGTACACTAAGTACACCGTCAGTACTCCTCTATGGGAGTTCATGCTGGGCTCTAACTGCTGGGGACACCCAATCTCTGGATGGCACATTCACAAGAACGCTACGCCGGGTTCACTGTGTCAAGTACAATGCACACATCTCCAACCAGACACTATATAACATTGGAGGTGTCTCATTGGTTCCCCCAAGCTTGACACTTACCAAGCCGCCACCGCTTTGCAGGACATTGCTTTCGCCGTGAGGACCAGCCAGTGCATAATCTTGTGCTTTGGCAGCCTCATGGAGTTAATAAGCATGGTGGACAGCCCATGACTTTCTTGAGACGCCTCTTAAAGGACACTGGCTTTGAAGATGCGGATGATCTAGCAAATGTCAGGGGTGATAGGGAGTTTTGGCGGCGCAATTTTGTCGCAAGCCGGCACAGCATTCTTAATATATATGTAATATCTATATAATGCACAAATGCAGCTGCAATGCAGCATGTCGATCCTAATAGTAGTAGTGGCATTCGTCGCAGTCACTATGGATACCTCACCTGGGAAAAATTGGTACAATTAACAACCCTGTGAGGGGACTGTGGCAAGACACTGGGTTTAGGATTGTGTTAGATGGGCGCATAGGTAGCTAGGCACTTCGAAGTAAAGATAATAGCGTTGGATTAAACAGTTTGAGTCTAAAAGCAGTTGTATCGTTCCAAAAGCACAGCAAAGATATTGATAAATCCAAATACCTAAACTCCGCTAAATTTATTAGATTATTCTGAAGTGATCTAATGATCTAAAGTCCTGTGAGAAGGGGCACTCCTACAGTATGTTATGCTGGGCAATAGATTTACATACTGTCGTTTGGTGTATAGGAACTACAGTATTGTAACATGATAATAATTAATCTATCGATATCGCCATTGCTATACCACTCTATACACATTTGTACTGTTGTGATGGTGCCATGGTCTACGTAGCATTGCCACTACTACTGCTAATGGGTTTGATTAAAGAACATGGCTACCTCACCTGAATAAGGTACTGAACACACTATTTACTGTACACCCTGTTAACTACTGACTCATTAAAATAAATACTGTTTGATACAGTAGGAGATAGGATTATTCGCTGAACCAGTTATTATAAAAGTTTGATATTCATTGAATAGGTTGTAATGATGTCCGATCAATGTTGCGCACCATGTGTTTTTTTATTGGTGGTGTAGGCGGAAACTATTTTGGCAATAATTAGAAACTCTCCCAACTCAACAGGCTAACTTCCGCTTAATTCTGATTGCGTTTACCATGTGACAAGTAGAGTAGGGTAGTTATTTAAGGATCATATTATATGCTGTATACAATGTTGTATCTTGTGTAATAATTTAATTACGTACAGAAAGCTTACTCGTTCATTAAAAGGCCCTACATAGTATCTAATTCTAGTTCAATGATTTCTTTTTAATGACTTATTATTTGTCAATTATTTTCTCTTTCTATAATTACATTTTAAAATTATTTCGAACAACTGTATAAATATCTGATAATGTCTTACATTTGGCTTTATTTCAGAGGTGAAATATACAATAGGCCTATTAGTTATACATTTATCGTTTACTGTTACTAATACTGTCAATATTAATTATTTACAAAACGGTACTAGGCGGTTTACTACAAATATGTTGTCAGTTATAATACTAGCAGGTAAGTTTATTATTGTTAGGAAGGTCATAAGTAAAGTTCATTTTAAAGCGACGTTGTTGTACTGTAGGGCCTACTGTATAGCTCAATCTATGTTATAGGGCCTACTGTATAGCTCAATCTATGTTATAGGGCCTACTGTATAGCTCAATCTATGTTATAGGGCCTACTGTATAGATCAATCTATGTTATAGGGCCTACTGTATAGCTCAATCTATGTTATAGGGCCTACTGTATAGATCAATCTATGTTATAGGGCCTACTGTTTAGCTCAATCTATGTTATAGGGCCTACTGTATAGCTCAAACTATGTTATAGGGCCTACTGTATAGCTCAATCTATGTTATAGGGCCTACTGTATAGCTCAATCTATGTTATAGGGCCTACTGTATAGCTCAATCTATGTTATAGGGCCTACTGTATAGCTCAATCTATGTTATAGGGCCTACTGTTTAGCTCAATCTATGTTATAGGGCCTACTGTTTAGCTCAATCTATGTTATAGGGCCTACTGTTTAGCTCAATCTATGTTATAGGGCCTACTGTATAGCTCAATCTATGTTATAGGGCCTACTGTATAGCTCAATCTATGTTATAGGGCCTACTGAATAGCTCAATCTATGCGCAAAGTCGCATCTCCGACGATGTTATAGGGCCTACTGTATAGCTAAATCTATGTTATCGGGCCTACTGTATTGCTCAATCTATGTTATAGGGCCTACTGTATAGCTCAATCTATGCGCAAAGTCGCATCTCCGACGATGTTATCGGGCCTACTGTATAGCTCAATCTATGTTATAGGGCCTACTGTATTGCTCAATCTATGTTATAGGGCCTACTGTATAGCTCAATTTATGTTATAGGGCCTATTGTATAGCTCAATATATGTTATATGGCCTACTGTATAGCTCAATCTATGTTATATGGCCTACTGTATAACTCAATATATGCGCGAAGTCGCATCTCCGACGATGTTATAGGGCCTACTGTATAGCTCAATCTATGTTATAGGGCCTACTGTATATCTCAATCTATGTTATAGGGCCTACTGTATAGCTCAAACTATGTTATAGGGCCTACTGTATAGCTCACTCTATGTTATATGGCCTACTGTATAGCTCAAACTATGTTATAGGGCCTACTGTATAGCTCAATCTATGTTATAGGGCCTACTGTATAGCTCAATCTATGTTATTGGGCCTACTGTATAGCTCAAACTATGTTATAGGGCCTACTGTATAGCTCAAAATATGTTATAGGGCCTACTGTATAGCTCAAACTATGTTATAGGGCCTACTGTATAGCTCAAACTATGTTATAGGGCCTACTGTATAGCTCAATCTATGTTATAGGGCCTACTGTATAGCTCAATCTATGTTATTGGGCCTACTGTATAGCTCAAACTATGTTATAGGGCCTACTGTATAGCTCAAAATATGTTATAGGGCCTACTGTATAGCTCAAACTATGTTATAGGGCCTACTGTATAGCTCAAACTATGTTATAGGGCCTACTGTATAGCTCAATCTATATTATAGGGCCTACTGTATAGCTCAAACTATGTTATAGGGCCTACTGTATAGCTCAAACTATGTTATAGGGCCTACTGTATAGCTCAATCTATGTTATAGGGCCTACTGTATAGCTCAATCTATGTTATTGGGCCTACTGTATAGCTCAAACTATGTTATAGGGCCTACTGTATAGCTCAAAATATGTTATAGGGCCTACTGTATAGCTCAAACTATGTTATAGGGCCTACTGTATAGCTCAAACTATGTTATAGGGCCTACTGTATAGCTCAATCTATGTTATTGGGCCTACTGTATAGCTCAAACTATGTTATAGGGCCTACTGTATAGCTCAAAATATGTTATAGGGCCTACTGTATAGCTCAAACTATGTTATAGGGCCTACTGTATAGCTCAAACTATGTTATAGGGCCTACTGTATAGCTCAAACTATGTTATAGGGCCTACTGTATAGCTCAAACTATGTTATAGGGCCTACTGTATATAGCTCAATCTATATTATAGGGCCTACTGTATAGCTCAAACTATGTTATAGGGCCTACTGTATAGCTCAAACTATGTTATAGGGCCTACTGTATAGCTCAATCTATGTTATAGGGCCTACTGTATAGCTCAATCTATGTTATTGGGCCTACTGTATAGCTCAAACTATGTTATAGGGCCTACTGTATAACTCAAAATATGTTATAGGGCCTACTGTATAGCTCAAACTATGTTATAGGGCCTACTGTATAGCTCAAACTATGTTATAGGGCCTACTGTATAGCTCAATCTATGTTATAGGGCCTACTGTATAGCTCAATCTATGTTATAGGGCCTACTGTATAGCTCAATCTATGCGCGAAGTCGCATCTCCGACGATGTTATAGGGCCTACTGTATAGCTCAATTTATGTTATAGGGCCTACTGTATAGCTCAAACTATGTTATAGGGCCTACTGTATAGCTCAATCTATGTTATAGGGCCTACTGTATAGCTCAATCTATGCGCGAAGTCGCATCTCCGACGATGTTATAGGGCCTACTGTATAACTCAATCTATGTTATAGGGCCTACTGTATTGCTCAATCTATGTTATAGGGCCTACTGTATAGCTCAATCTATGTTATAGGGCCTACTGTATAGCTCAATCTATGCGCAAAGTCGCATCTCCGACGATGTTATAGGGCCTACTGTATAGGTCAATTTATGTTATAGGGCATACTGTATAGCTCAAACTATGTTATATGGCCTACTGTATAGCTCAAACTATGTTATAGGGCCTACTGTATAGCTCAAACTATGTTATAGGGCCTACTGTGTATAGCTCAATCTATGTTATAGGGCCTACTGTATAGCTCAAACTATGTTATAGGGCCTACTGTATAGATCAATCTATGCGCAAAGTCGCATCTCCGACGATGTTATAGGGCCTACTGTATAGCTCAATCTATGTTATAGGGCCTACTGTATAGCTCAATCTATGTTATAGGACCTACTGTATAGCTCAAACTATGTTATAGGGCCTACTGTATAGATCAATCTATGCGCAAAGTCGCATCTCCGACGATGTTATAGGGCCTACTGTATAGCTCAATCTATGTTATAGGGCCTACTGTATAGCTCAATCTATGTTATAGGGCCTACTGTATAGCTCAATCTATGTTATAGGGCCTACTGTATAGCTCAATCTATGCGCAAAGTCGCATCTCCGAAGATGTTATAGGGCCTACTGTATAGGTCAATTTATGTTATAGGGCCTACTGTATAGCTCAAACTATGTTATAGGGCCTACTGTATAGCTCAAACTATGTTATAGGGCCTACTGTATAGCTCAAACTATGTTATAGGGCCTACTGTGTATAGCTCAATCTATGTTATAGGGCCTACTGTATAGCTCAATCTATGTTATAGGGCCTACTGTATAGCTCAAACTATGTTATAGGGCCTACTGTGTATAGCTCAATCTATGTTATAGGGCCTACTGTATAGCTCAATCTATGTTATAGGCCCTACTGTTTAGCTCAATCTATGTTATAGGGCCTACTGTATAGCTCAATCTATGTTATAGGGCCTACTGTATAGCTCAAACTATGTTATAAGGCCTACTGTATAGCTCAATCTATATTATAGGGCCTACTGTATAGCTCAATCTATGTTATAGGGCCTACTGTATAGCTCAAACTATGTTATAGGGCCTACTGTGTATAGCTCAATCTATGTTATAGGGCCTACTGTATAGCTCAATCTATGTTATAGGCCCTACTGTTTAGCTCAATCTATGTTATAGGGCCTACTGTATAGCTCAATCTATGTTATAGGGCCTACTGTATAGCTCAAACTATGTTATAGGGCCTACTGTATAGCTCAATCTATATTATAGGGCCTACTGTATAGCTCAATCTATGTTATAGGGCCTACTGTATAGCTCAAACTATGTTATAGGGCCTACTGTATAGCTCAATCTATGTTATAGGGCCTACTGTATAGCTCAAACTATGTTATAGGGCCTACTGTATAGCTCTATCTATGTTATAGGGCCTACTGTATAGTTCAATCTATGCGCGAAGTCGCATCTCTGACGATGTTATAGGGCCTACTGTATAGCTCAATCTATATTATAGGGCCTACTGTATAGCTCAATCTATGTTATAGGGCCTACTGTATAGCTCTATCTATGTTATAGGGCCTACTGTATAGCTCTATCTATGTTATAGGGCCTACTGTATAGCTCTATCTATGTTATAGGGCCTACTGTATATAGCTCAATCTATATTATAGGGCCTACTGTATAGCTCAATCTATGTTATAGGGCCTACTGTATAGCTCTATCTATGTTATAGGGCCTACTGTATAGCTCTATCTATGTTATAGGGCCTACTGTATAGCTCAATCTATGCGCGAAGTCGCATCTCCGACGATGTTATAGGGCCTACTGTATAGCTCTATCTATGTTATAGGGCCTACTGTATAGCTCAATCTATGTTATAGGGCCTACTGTATAGCTCAATCTATATTATAGGGCCTACTGTATAGATCAATCTATGCGCGAAGTCGCATCTCCGACGATGTTATAGGGCCTACTGTATAGCTCAATCTATGCGCGAAGTCGCATCTCCCTAAAATATTGATGAAAATATTAAGAGCTACAATTTTCTAAGCAAAATTTATAGAAAAAGTGACAATCTAACAATTTCAAGTTGCTGCCAATCTTTAATATTTATAATGAGTTATCGAAATTAACTTTTTGACTAAAGCATATTTTTACATAATATTTTAACTACTGTAGTTCTCCGTTTCCCTGGTAAAGAGCGCATTCATATAATATACACCCCGAACGGGGTAAATTAGGATAAGCACAAATATTATAATAGTTAATTATACAAATCAAATAAATAATATATAACATAATTTGGATAGATCTATTTACAGAACACAAGGGAACACACAAGGACACAGTAGAACACACTACAGTAGAACACACTAGTACAATACACCACGAACATTGGCAAACACAGCAGTAATTCAAATCAGCACCAAAAAATAGCACACTGGGAAAAGGACCGGCTAAATTCATAAAACTGTAGGAAGTCAATTACATTTTTTAATTAAATGACTGTATTCCGCACCCTCTAAAATATATTACTTTTCGTTATCGTGTAACCATGGAGGTCTTCCTACTGTCACACCCCGGCAGTACGGTAATAATAGCCACCAGAAGAAGAAGACCCTTAACATTAGAGAGAGACTGCCTGTCTACGAAACCGATACAACTTGCTACAATAAAATATGCAGTATCTGTGTTTCCTATGCGATATGATGGCAGTATGGACCGATCGCTAATCGCTAACTTAAGGTACTGAACTCATCATTACAATCCCCCCATGTAAACAACTCTACTACACTAGGTCTACTACTGTAAGTCTTCCCCTATATTCTCGGAATTTTAGTAGCGATCTCCACTCTGCTCACTCCTTCTGCTCGTATCGGAAATACAGATATCTTATATAGTAGCAAGTAGGCCAAGTGCCTAACTTTTATATTACAATATAATATAAATCTTTTTCAGCCGGAATGGCGATCTGCCATGCAACCAGTCCACTGAATGTGTGCGTTGGAGCTTGCACCATGGAATATGATCCGAAGTGCGGAACAGATGGTATAACGTACGGGAACCAATGTGCTATGGACGCCGCCATTTGCGTAGATGAGAACTATGGTGACCCAGATGCAGAGAGACTTGCCAAGGTTTATTTGTGTTGTTTACTCTTGTTTCCTTAACCTCGTCATACTGAATTACACAAAACATTATTATTTAAGCCTACAGTACATTTTTCACATATCATCATTAATATTATTCGTAATTATTACATTACAGTTTTATTTTCTCCTTTTTTTCACAGGAATATGACGGGCCTTGTGGTGGATATGAGGTAAGTACAGTACTGTATTATACGGCTATAGGCCTACATAATGACGTTATTGAATTCACGTTGCACTATGTGGATTTTTTTACTTTTTCCGTACGTGTACCGGTACATGATGTGATCCCGACATTAATTAAAACTACCACAAACTATTATATCAGTTTTTTAAAACAAACGTTAACGTATGTGATACTAACCTGGTAACAATTTTGATACGCTAAGACTTCTAAGCGATAGCTTGGGTATATTTCCTTTCCTATGCGCCACTAAGCACTAACAGCATTGTTTTATTGCTTCTGGCAGGGTTGTTGATTTTGTCAACAACATCTGTAACTGGGCTCGCCCTTTCCACATAGCCGGGTGAAGTCAATCGGATGTGTGAAGGTCAGGTCAGGGTTACGTTCTTTGTGTAGTTATGTAGTGTTTCATACAGTAGGATTATTGTTGTTTTCTGATAATGTAACAGCCTATTATATTAGAATGTTGAACAAGATAATTACTGGCAGAAGTAAAAACATTTCCTTTCTCGATCTTCGGATCCTGCTCATTCATTTTGTCTCAATTTAAAATACATGACAACTTTTACTATCGCTAAATATTTATTTTTCAAAACCTCATCATATTATAAATATTTGAATTTTAGCCAAATTGCGCTGAATACGACAATTTACCAGGATGTACACGTGAATGGAACCCAGTTTGTGGAACAAATGGTCAAACATACGGAACGGTTTGCGTTCTTTGCAAACGAACAACTAGAGACGTTGTTAACATTGCTCACCCTGGCCCTTGTAGAGGGAACAGCGATAATAATTGAAAGAAATAGCTGATTCGGCGAACTAATGAAATTAAAATATTTCGGTGGTGGGATTACAAAACCTTGTTTATATTATATTACTACACTACTAAACTGTGTAACAAACTTTTTGCGGTCTTTATGCAGAACTTGTTTTCGAAAATACTTAATTTATTTCCTGTAAAAAATAAATAAATAATATAAAAAGTCACTTATATTACAATGCCAAAGCCAAGTTTGGTACCTATATTTCATCTGTGACTCGCTGTGTTTATCACGCATATAGTCGTTCCAACCCGGTTTATGTTTTGCAGCAGGCTCACCCTTAGACTTAGAATGCTTAATTCTTTCATTGGCGCAAGTACTGAGAATGCGCACTAAGTTACCATACAAGTAATCTATATCAGTATGGTGTCATTTACAATTTGATTCAAAGCAATCGAGTATATTATTTGTAGTATAAAACTCATCAAGACAATGTCTCACCTTAGAGGCATACTCGTCAAGTGACTTTGCTGAAGTGTGATCCCAGCTCCCAGTCCAATTTCGGACCTGCTGAAAAATAAGTCGAAATAATTGAGAATCTTATGTGAACTGCTGGAAGTAGTATATTATATCATAATTATCATAATCGAAATATTCTGGACGATGATGAAAATGTGTAACTTGTTCGTTTCGTTGATTATTATATTATATTAAAATATTGAGCAAAAATACAAAATATATTTCAATGGCTAAGGGCCAACATTGTCAATAATCCTAAAACAGTAATACTACTATATGATATAACTCTGTTAATACCTATAAAATTGAGATGTGATTGTATGATAATATAATAATAGGCCTACAACAGTACCGGTACCAACATACGTAATGCAGTAACACATAGTGTACGGTAAATAAACTATATAAAGCACAACCTACATGTATGCAATATTGTATGACTCCCCCCCCCCCCCCCCCGGCCCGCCCATGTTTATTTCTATATTTTTTTAATTTTGTTTAGGAATCCTCCGCCTTCAAGTACCGCTACGCTTAAATGGTCAACCTCTACTGATAGCCTTTTATCGATTGCCCGTGGGCCTAGTGATTTAATGTATAAACTTTCCAAAATCAGCCTACCGTATAAGTCCGTGACCCTACCTATAACTGACGCCCGATCCCATGCTGGTATGTGTCCTGTTTCTATGTGGTGCGCTGACAGTTCAGAGGCTTTAGGCCTACGGTGCCGTATGTCACTCTCGTGCTGCTCGAGGCGGATGTCCAGACTGTACTTGGTCTGGCCAATGTATGTGTCTCCACAACAGCACGGTATCTGATATACGACATTTCTAGGGGGGCATCTGGGTTTATGTCCCCGTAGCAAGTAGGACCTAAGTTTCCTTCCTGTTACTGTATATGTCCCAATGTCGTATTTTGTACAAAGGCGTTCTAATGGTTCTGTCAACCCTTTAATGTATGGTAGTCCTATATTTATGTCAGAGCGTGGTCGCTTGGTGGTTATCTCCTCCCTGGGTCTAGATTTATCAAATATTTTATTGACCTTACGTTGCGAATTATAAATGATACGTGTGGGGTACCCATTGGATTTTAGAGTTTCTGCTAATTCCGATTGTGTGCGCCCAACCTAGAAGCTAGGGGGCGCACACAATCGGAATTAGCAGAAACTCTAAAATCCAATGGGTACCCCACAATGTAGTATTACTGTTTTAGGATTATTGACAATGTTGGCCCTTAGCCATTGAAATATATTTTGTATTTTTGCTCAATATTTTAATATAATATAATAATCAACGAAACGAACAAGTTATCATAATTATCAATACAGCAATAGGAAGTAGATTATTAAGTGCACAAGGTTCAGAAATTACAGAAATACTATTTACAAATAAAAATGTCGCTAAAAATATAAAAACTTTTACTGCTGTAAAAGTCAGGGGTTTCCGCGAGCAGAGGGTGAACGGGGAGGGAGGTGAGGAAAGTGATGAAACATCGCCTATTATAGCCAGACATTATGCCAATCAGGATCGGAACGTTCTTAATGGTGATTGGCCGTGTAGCTCGTCCCTGATTGGTCGGAGCTCCTGGTTGGCTAAACAGTTACGTTTCGATCCTATTGCACATATGGGTTGGTGAGGGCTGAGGTAAATGACATACAAACGTATCAGCGTGTGGCAAACCAAACGTGACACCAATGGACAAACCTACACGTTTCGATCCTATTAGGTACAGTATTACACTTGAATGTCTGCTTGTGGAGACGCAAACGTGACCCCACGGGACAAACCTACACGAGATTATTCACAAAGCCACGAAGTCGTTGAGTGAGCATCACTAATATATTTATACAGTAGAACTGTCAGTCTGGAAATCATCAATGTCATATATGTTATTGCACTACTGTACTGTGGGTTTCAGTTTAGTTAGGTTTAATTTTATTTTTAGTATTTAGTTAGGTTAGGGTCAGTCAGGTTGCAGGTTAAGTAGATTAAATTCAAGGACAAGGGGAGAAAATCTGCACGAAAGAGGGGTCATAAGAAATTATGTTATTTTGGGTTCCATTGGGTTCCTTTTGGGTATATGTGGTTCATTTGGGTTCCATTGGTTACATTTTGGTTATTTTGGGTTCCATTGGGTTCCTTTGGTTATTTTGGGTTCCATTGGGTTCCTTTGGGTATATTTGGTTCTTTTGTGAGTTTAGTGGGACCATGGCCCGCTAAATCACAGGGGCGTATTCAAGTAGGCCATGGTTGGAATGGACTCATTATATAATTTGCATTTTCATTACGTCAATCACAAACCTTGTCTAGTCGGAATAATAAAAATCCAACTGCAATGTATGAGTCATAATATATTGCCCTATATTATGCCGTTCCTGCATTCTTAATGAAAATAGGTATAGCAATGATTTATTAACAGAAGTCGTTTGTGCTTTGTTACTTTACCGAAACCACATATGCGACGGCTGGTATTAAATGCACATTTTTAGTAGGAAGGGGTGCTTGTGTTGGTGCTGGTATTGTACCACTCCACATTGATTTTCTTTCAGACCAATTATTTATTAATATAAATTATTGTAACCTTTATATATTGTACTGTGTGTGCACATATGTACATACTGTATATTTCATATTCTTTGTATACTGTAACACTGTAAGTGTCCAATTGTTGTGGTGGTTGTATCATTATTGCCTTGAGCCGACGTTATTACGATGTTGCTAAGTGGTCTGACATTTTAAACTGCATGTTGTACTAAACGTGTGTTTTCCTGTAGGCATGCTGCATTTCAGCCGCATTATATATAATAAGAATGCTATGCCGACTTAGTCAGCTCTCGGGGCAAATACCGCACCCTGGTTTGTTGCCATTCCAAAGGGTGGGTGTCGAAGTAGAGTCAGATATGGGGCCAATCACCCACTACCATTCTGATGCACATGACCCACCATTATTGGCTAATGCAGCTCATCTGCTGGGCCATGGACCCATCATCTGCCATGCCCTGCACCCCTGCTACCAGGGTTAGGTGCTAAAATGCACAAAGGAGCACAAAGACCAACAACGAGCAAAAATGACCAACAACGAGCAACAACGAGTAACAATGAGCAATAATGAGTAACAATGAGCAACAACGATCAACAATGAGCAACAACGAGCAATAATAAAGTACAACGAGTAACAATGATCAACAACGAGCAACAATGAGAAACAACGAGCAACAATGAGCAACAACGAGCAACAATGAGCAACAACGTGCAACAATGAGCAACAATGAGCAACAACGTGAAACAATGAGCAACAACGTGCAACAATGAGCAACAACGAGCAACAATGAGCAACAACTTGCAACAATGAGCAACAACGAGCAACAACGAGCAACAAAGACCAATAATAAAGTACAACGACGAGCAACTATGAGCAACAACAAGCAACAATGAGCAACATCGAGCAACAACGAGCAATAATAAAGTACAACAAAGAGTAACAATGAGCAACAACGAGCAACAAAGACCAATAATAAAGTACAACAACGAGCAACTATGAGCAACAACAAGCAACAATGAGCAACATCGAGCAACAACGAGCAATAATAAAGTACAACAACGAGTAACAATGAGCAACAACGAGCAACAATGAGAAACAACGAGCAACAATGAGCAACAACGAGCAACAATGAGCAACAACGTGCAACAATGAGCAACAATGAGCAACAACGTGCAACAATGAGCAACAACGTGCAACAATGAGCAACAACGAGCAACAAAGACCAATAATAAAATACAACAACGAGCAACTATGAGCAACAACAAGCAACAATGAGCAACATCGAGCAACAACGAGCAATAATAAAGTACAACAACGAGTAACAATGAGCAACAACGAGCAACAATGAGCAACCAAAATATAAATAAATTTTCATGGTAACCAAAACAATAAAACGAAAGTTAAGACATGTTACAAGATTAAGGGTCCGGTCACAAAAAGCTGAGGTAATAAGTGTCCGGTCAATAATACACAAGTAAAATATAAATCAAATATAAAAGCTTCAACATATAAATAAAAATTTAATAGGCTGATAGGCCTTGGTTGAGGGCGGGAGGGCCCTGAAACCGCATTCATTGTACCGATAATAGAACTACGTGACTTTACGGCAATTCATTAATTATCTCCAGCATTAGGTATTGTTAGTACCGGTAAGTTTCAACGACACTATCCGAACAGAACAATACTGATAGTCTGAAGGTAAACAGGTAACTGACAGGTAAACTGATAAATATTTGTAGGCCCACCGGTCCCGGTATAGCAGTATTGTGCACCATCTTGATGACATTGCGGGTATGGAAGCATTTTTTATTAAGTTCTTGGTTGGGAATTTATTTCCTACACTGTATATTCGGGATTACTGGGATACATTATACTGCGTAATACTTACGCAGTAACGTTGCTTGTTGTTGTACTTTATTATTGCTCATTGTTGCTGCTCATTGTTGCTCGTTGTTGCTCATTGTTGTACTTTATTACTGCTCGTTGTGGCTCATTGTTGCTCGTTGATGTACTTTATTACTGCTCGCTGTTGCTCATTGGTGCCCGTTATTGCTCTTTGTTGCTAATTGGTGTTCGTTGTTGCTCATTGTTGTTCGTTGTTGCTCATTGTTGCTCGTTGTTGTACTTTATTATTGCTCATTGTTCCTTGTTGGTGCTCATTGTTGTGCTTTATTATTGCTCGTTGTTGTTCATTGCTGCTCGTTGTTGCTCATTGTTGCTCATTGTTGCACGTTGTTGTTCGTTGTTGCTCATTGTTGGTCGTTGTTGTACTTTATTATTGCTCGTTGTTGCTCATTGTTGCTCTTTGTTGCTCATTGTTGCTCATTGTTGCACGTTGTTGTTCGTTGTTGCTCATTGTTGCTCGTTGTTGTACTTTATTATTTCTCGTTGTTGCTCATTGTTGCTCGTTGTTGCTCATTGTTGCTCGTTGTTGCTCGTTGTTGCTCATTGTTTCTCGTTGTTGCTCATTGTTTGTTCGCGCTTTCAGACCTTTGGCAGTTTAACCCGCCAAATTAAGATGTCTTCTAGATATTAAA
>JAUCBJ010008529.1:0-117977 GCA_032718475.1 Nemertoderma westbladi | reverse complement strand
TAGCTATTTTATTTTGAAAAAATCAATGTTATAAAACGTGTATGAAATATATAAATATGTAATATTTCTAAAGAATCATTATAATGATAAATTCTGTTGATATAACGAACACATAAGATTTTAACACAAACCTTGTTCTTTCCAAAAAATATGTTCCAGAATAAAAATTGTTGTTCTAGAAACTAGAACATTATTTTTATAAACAAATAGCTGTTCTAGAACAATTCAAAAAAAATAAAATATCTAAAACTAATTAGTATAAAAGATTTGGTGGGGGTTTTGTGGGATTTTGTGCGCATACTGTAGGTTCCAGCACCAGTTTTTGTTTAAGATTCGAGATTAAATTTAATTTCTCGAACATTCATGTCATACCAACACTAATTTATACGTATAATCGTAATATTTTCAAAATTCGACCCAGCTTTTTATGAGCTTTTTTTTGAGCTTTTTTCTAGCTTTTTTGAGCTTTATTGCAAGCTTTTTATTGAGCTTTATTGCAAGCTTTTTATTGAGCTTTTTTTCTAGAGTGCAGCAGTAGGCAGGTACGTACCGGTACCTATGTTGTACCGACGTGTTGTACCGTACGTCATGTACAGTACAGTACGTACGGTAACGGGCTTAACTTCCTAATTCATATCCTCAGCAATCAGTCCCAGCCCAAGCTATTCCAGCACACAGGCAAACAGCCTATTGTAGCTAACCCGTTATTACTATGTGACAGGTACGGTACCCGGTAGGCTTCCCTAAATAGTTTGTTATACAGTACAGCAGTACACAACAAATGATAGGCCTACCTGATAAGAAATGAATATTTAATTTCACGACAATTTTATTCAATAATTTCGGGGATTTCCTTATAGAAAGCAAAAAAAAGCAAAGCATTGTGTTCGGCAGTTTTTGGAGTGTGTTCGGGTCTGTTTGGGTGTGTTCTGTAAAAAGAACTATCCTTTTTTTAGCTTTTTTTCAAGCTTTTTTTGAGCTTTTTCTCAAACTTTTTTCTAGCTTTTTTTAGAGCTTTTTTTTATAGTTTAGGATTTAGTATTCGAAAATTCTCAGATTCATCTTGAAGCAATTAATTTCTAGAAATTATTTTAACTAAAAAAAGCTCAAAAAAGCTGCTTGGAAACGGGCCTTATGACCACCCCCACCCCCCCCCCCCACCCCCCCCCCCCCTCCTCCCAGATTTCAAGAGTAGCGGCCCGAAACCCTAATTAAAACTGTCATGCAACCCTAAACCCTAACGGCGGAACGGTGTATGATTATTTATTGATTGAAAATAAAATAGTGTATAAATATGTAATATTCCCTCACGCAGCAACTTTGCCTATGGTAGCGAATAGGGAAGGATTTTCTCTGTATCATAGCAACGTTGTATAATTATTTAACTATGGCTAGCTGGGAAGACAGGTAGCAAGCTGGCCGGTATGTCTCAGTAAATCCAATGGTTGGGGTGGGTTGTCTAATGAGAACTCCGAACTAGTCATGGCATTAATTCTGCTTTATCAAAGGCTGCATGGAAGGTGGGAGGAGTTTACATATTGATTGCGATTGATATTTGATTGGGGATTAGATTATCTTTTAGTTTTTCGGTTTTGTTGTCTTATAGATGGTCTTCTTATAGCCAGCTTGCTGGCTTTCTAGTTCATAAATAATAATAACTAATTATGTATTTATGTAAAATTAATGTGAGAATCTGTTAGGCTCGTTAAGCCAAGGAATGCCTGTGCACCACCATGGGTGATCTTCCACAGTAAACCCTTCCACTCTGTTTCCCAAGTTGCCTTGGTTCCCATTTATCGACCACTGAAAGATGAAAGCCGCGGTTGGGCTAGGCTGCAGCATTTAAAGGACTGTGCCCAAATAGTCCTGCCCCATCTAGGGATCGAACCATGGCTACCTAATTGGAAGCCCAGGAATGTCACCACTAGACCAAGCTGCCGTAATTTATGTTAAATGTCAACTCAAATAATTATAAGCAAAACATACTGTAAACAGATGCTGCAGTACTACAACAGTGAGTCATAATAATTAGTCTTAAGTTAAAATCGGATCGTTTTGTAGCAAAGCATATCTGTATTCGCGTTGGTACATGGGGATTTCCTGTTGCTTAGCTACCATTGTAAACAGCTGATTATTCTTGGTTTCTTCGGCTGTTAGTTTCTCAATTGAAGGTCGATACACATTATCCACGGATCTTAATAAAAAAAATACAACAATTTACCAGTACGGTTTATAATACATAGAAAAAGGCCTACCTGCAGCTTATAAAATAAGAACTACAGTAAACAAAGAACTTTGTTCACTTTACTCTACTCGCACTTTCTTATAGCATTGTAATAAATAACATTACAAAAGAACATAACTCAATAAACATTTTTGTACAGAATATATAACGTACAGTATAATAACAGTAAACCTGTTTATAAGATTGAATTTCGGCAACGTTCCCTTCACCGGTAAACCACGAAGCGATTCAAGGGGTATTTTATTGGATTCAAAGAACATACTCTTGTTGCTATGGGGACCAACTGTGTAACCTTTAGAACTGTGGGCAGGTGTAATGCGACCTATAATAAGATACAGAGTACGATTAGAGTAATATTAACCAATAGCCAAATATTAGAATGACATCCGCATTGATAAATTTGTTTTTGAGTAACGGTGCAGTACAGTAATTGTGTCAACATTATAAAACAGCCAGTGGTGGATGCTGACTGTAGAGTATGTAGCGCGGACACGTCAGCGGAGGCGAATCACGAGAAGTTAATCAGCGGAGGACAATACTGTATTTTTTTATCCATCCAAGTTGTTAAATATGCAGCCATTCCTGTTCGTTTTACCTCAATCTCATTACTCTCTTGCCTTCCCATGCATGAGTACAGTATTTAGCGTTAATGTTTCCCACCGGTGCTATTAACTATAAACAATAATGTCTACAAAAATTATGAATATGGTAACGCGTCTTGAAGAAATTATATTTTAATTTGCTGGAGGCAATGTATATTATTAATAAAACAAGGTGTGTAAGGGGGAAAGTGGCTTTTTACCAATTATAGTTGGCTAGGTGACATTACCAATATAATGTCACCTAACAACCAACGAAGGCAATATACATTGCCAGCCACAGGGAGAGATGAAAGGATACAAGCCATCTCAGTGGGGACGAAGGAAGCTAGCACGTGGGCATTAGACAACAGGGAGTGCCAATGCTAAGGGAGGGAAGAATAGATTAGCCAATGGTGGGGCAGGTTGCCATCTGATTAAGGTGCATCCATTGGCCAGGCCAAGTACTAAGTAGCAATATTCCATATGTGTTAGTAATATAACCGTTGCCTTTATTACCTGTTGTTCAGTTGGTTTATGAGAGTGTGGAAACGAGAGAAAGCCGCCCCAATATTAGATTATTACAACAACATATCCATTGGGTAAGAAAGTGGAGGAGAGCCAGCCCGTCTCTTAATTTTTTACTTTATATTACGCGATCAATTTTCACTCATCTCGTCATGAACCCAACATGTATGTAACCTTTTGTTAAATTTGTTGGCTATGCGTTTGCGGTTGTTTGGGCGGAGTGTGGTAGGCCTACACTTTTCACACTTAAATATTTTGGTTGTGAAATGTTACAGGGCATAGCGATCTGAGATATTTCATTTATATTTTATTATGAGAGGAAGAAGAACATACAACGTTATTTACTATGTAACAAAATAATTGTTTTCGGGTTTAACTTGGAAGCCTCCCCAAATAGTTGATATACAATTATATTTAAAATTATTTCCATGGTCATGGTCATTCACCCGTCTTTAATTAGAAATTTGTTTGCATGAAAGACAGTTTAGTTTAGTTTTTACTGATTTATTATCTCTTATCTGACTGGGGTAATAATAAAGGATAGGATAAATGGAAGCAAAGTGTGACAGTAACAAATATTTCCCCGTCACCCTAGCATGTCTTAAGTATATGATATATCAAAGGGGGAAGTTTGGATTCACTGCATAAATGCAGTTCACCAAACTTCCCCCGAATGCACATTGTAACTTCCCCCTTCCCCCAAATATCCACTGTTGAATTAATTTGAAGCGATATAATAAGTACAAAATTGTGCGAGTTTTTAATTGTGTGGTCCAATTGTTATTTGATTTCTATTTATTATTTAAAGTGCATTTAATATCACACTGGTTTTTAGAATATTATACTATACAACCTTATGTTTTATTAATTTACCCAATCGAAGCCTCATAAGGGCCGGTTATTTGTACGCATATCCCCTAATGCGCTCAGTAAGGTTCAAACAACATATTAATATGAAAATAAAGTATCTGCAAAGAAAATAACCCAATACTATATAATTTGACCTTATTAAAAAATTTGCACTTTTGCACACTTATTTGTACAAATGCACTTTAGCAGATCGTAATGGTGGCTCTTATTTAACAAACTTATGTTTATCCTCTACCGATCTACGATGGTGTATGATCAAGTGTCAGTCGCTAAAAGTGTCAAAAATCCAATTTAATAAATCTGGATTTGCGATTTTGGACCATATTCATGGACATTTTAAGTCACTTTATAGACATAAAAAGTTAAACAAATGTTACGATTATAGTTAGAAATCATTCCAAACTACATTTTAATCCAAAAAATAACATTCTACGATGAATAGAACTGGAAATAATAGTGTTTGAAATATCGAAAAAATGTTCACTATTTAAGTGCATTTTGCACTAAGTGCACATAAGTCTTTTCCCAAGTTGTATCCTATTTCACACACTACAATCTATCCTCTATCCAATGAAAAAAGTTTCAGATTAAACGGCCCTGTAGAACCGAAGTTATTTATGTTTAAAAATAGTCACTCGAAAATTTCAAATTCTCTTGGTCACATAGTCTAGTGGTTATCAATCACGTTAATGAAACCTAAGTTCGCGGGTTCGAAATCCAATATTGACCTGACCATTCTTAATTTTTTTGCAAAAAAAATTATTTTTATTTTTTCATTAAAATCGCTCTAACTTCGGTTCTGGTGGTCCAAATTCAATAAAATTGGTATATTCTTTGCCGTAATATTTTTCTTAATCTTTTGAGAAGGGGTTATTTTTGGCCCCAAAAAAATTAAAAAAAAGGGCCAAAATAACGCGATATTTTTCGACCCTTAAAATTCGTAATTTTAATTATATATGTTAAGATAAAAGATAGCGGAGTTAATTTGATACTTTTTACAGGTACTTTTGGCGCAATACGCTAAATTATAATGGAATAGCGATTTGTTAAAAAAAAAAATTTTTCGTCCCTTTTTATAAATATTATATTTCACACGATCGCCTGCCGCTCCCGTTTTATAATACCTCCGGCGCTGTGATTAACGCTGTTAGATAGATAATTCAACGCACTATAAGTCTGTGTAAACAAATCTCCCGTAAGTTAAGTAGTTTTCGAGCTAGACGATTTCCCGCGAAGCAAGTTTGAAGCGCGAAATTATAATTTTGGCCCTCATTTTTTTAATATCATCCTTGGAGCAAAACCGATAGCATATTTGAATTCCCCGTATGGATATTGACTGTATAGAATGTACCTTAACCAACTAAAGTTAAAAATAAAAAATTATTCGATAAAAACTACTTTACAAATTCTGGCCCTTTTTGGCCCCTATTGCCGACATATTTTTTGTACCCCCATTCGATAGGAACGTAGCCCCAATGGTCTTCTACGAGTTTCATAAAAGAATTAGTGGATTCCTACCCGCGTTGTCGAATTAAACATTTCGGAAATAAGTTTTCCAAAAAAGACGGACAAAAACGTACAAATTTACAGCCCCTTTTTCCACCCGGAATTTTAATAAATATCTTACCCCCATTCGATACGAAGGTAGTACCACTCTTCCCCTTTCCAACCGCGTTACTTTCGTCCCCGTACGATTAATATTAGCCGAGTTATAGCGGATCCCGCAAAGTCATTTTGTCCGTTTTGTTCGCGCTTTCAGACCTTTGGCAGTTTAACCCGCCAAATTAAGATGTCTTCTAGATATTAAATCGCTTTTTAGCCTATGACAAGTATTTGATTCACTACACTAGTCGAAACCAATCCGTGCGCGACCATTCACCCGCTGGATATTCCCGGGAGATTGGGTTCGACGGTTTAATTTTGTTGCTATGTAAGCCTAATGTATTATTCGACTGACAGTATTATATAATCTCTGACAATATTATTTATCTTCGGGAATATTAACAGTTCCTTTAGGACGTGGCGCTTTATCTATATAAACGGAGTTATGACTTAAACTACTCACAACGATATGGCTTAATTATAATTCACATATATGGCGCATTCTTTAGGAATGCTTCTTTAACAGACTCACTCGCACACAATGCTGCACAATACTGCACACTAATCTGCCAATCTTTACTGATTTTAGTCACATATAAAAGGAACACAGGCTGACTCATGTAGGGTCTATCAAATAACATTAGATTCACTTCAAACCACTTTAACATAAGTCACAATCGTTATTGGTAACCTTTCTCTCTTACCTTCGGTATATCAAGAATATTGGGTGTCGGGGTTATTTCTCGTTATTCCAATATAATAATTCATCAACAAATATAATGAATAACCGATAACAAATAGCAGTACAGTATTGACAGATCAATCGGGCCAGTTGTTTTGAGTTAAGACAATCAATCAGTCATCAGGTGCGTTTGGTCAGCCGCCAGGTCAGTTTTGTTTGATCATCAGTCAGTTAAAGGATATATGTCCTTATAATTAAACCTCCTAGTGTTGAGCTAAAAAGCAGAAAGCATAAAACACTACAAAGCCGTTCTTTCGTGGCTTTGAAAAACTCGTGACTACTGCTCTATACGAGGATACCAACTCCCTTATTCCACGAAGCTCCCGTTCAACACAGAGAAAGAGCAGTGAGATAGGAAATTTTCAGTTCAGTACTCTGTGATAGGTCAACATCAAGGATAACTCAAATTCTATTGGGAGATACAAAACAAGGCTATGACGCAACCTCCCTAGGCTTGTTGGCCGATTAAACAGAGCCCAGATGCCTGCGTACAGCAAATCAGCCAATAAGCTGGTAACTTGCACTATTTTTAGCTGTAGATCACTTTGAGAGTATTCTTAGCGACTGGGGGGGAACTGGCCAACAAGGCAAACGAATCAGTTATCCCACAAAAGCTTTTACACGTTTTTTTAACTTTGACGGACATTTTCGGAAAAAAGGCGTGGTAATCTTTTTTGAAAAAAAAAACGAATTCACTAATTAATCCCTTCTATCATATCCCGGCGTCGGCTAAGCAATAACCTAGGGTTTTTTCGAGCCACTGTAGAGCGCCTTTCAAAAAAATTTTAAAATTGTCGAAAAAATGACGGTTTTTTGTCCGCCGTGTCCGTCGAAGGGTTAGATTTAATAATGTTAGAGTTGCTAATATCTTAGAATTCCGAGCCGCTCCCCTGGTGAGAAAATAAAAAAATTTGGTCAGTTCCTTCATCGAAAAGTCCCCCAGAATCCCAAGTTAACCTATATAGTTAGCGATGGCCTGCGGCTTTAGGAGCGGCCGCGGTATTCACCTCCCTCATAGCGGCCGCGGCGGTGTTGCGTCAAATGGAGAAATATTTATCCCACCAAGACGGTTTAAACCGTCGTCGTCAGTAACCGTGCTATTATTGTATACTGATTGTGCTATTATTGTATTCTGTCTTTACGAACAACTGCCACTAAAAACTCAGTTATTCTATCGGCCTCCGGCCTTTCAGATACCACAAGCCTTTCAGCAGCCAGCGGACGCGGCGACGCGTACTATCCAAACGAAAACACACCGGTCGGGATTCCCTCGCCAACTCGGGGATCCCGTCACAAGGTGTACTGTACACTGTACAGTAGTCATCGGCTGCACTTATTACTAACTAATAATTAATGGATGAATTAATAAATTCAATAACAATACTCAGTAACGTCAATCTGACTTTTTGTCAACGAATTAAAAAAAGTAATATTATTTAAATTAATTAATTAATTAATTAATGTCCGTAATGGTAGTCGATAAAACAGGTTGGGAAGTATAGAAGTACTTCTTATTACAACAACTTAATGATTAAACCGTTTCAATTAATTAGCAAACATTGCGTAATGTAACGCTAACGCATATCCATTATACAGTGGGAATACGTGCTGTTTCACTACTGTATGTCAAGCGAACTCTTCTCCAGCTGTACCCACTGAATCTTAATCTGCGTTTTGGTTGATACAGGTGGTATTGTACCATAAAGCTCGGCGTTTGTCATGTGTTGTCTCCACCTGCTGTTTAGGGCTGCCCTTAGTCGTCTTGTGTAGCAACCATCAATTCGTTGTTCAAGTGATTTAGTCAGTGTCCAGGTCTCACCCCCGTATAAAAGATAACTTTCCACTGTGGCTTGAAAGAACTTAGTCTTCAGGTGCCTGGAGAGATCTGATTTCCAGATGGTATCCATTTTTGATAGAGCACCCAAGCCTTTGCTTTCCTAACTTCTATGTCCTTTTTGCTACTCTCTATCCATAATCCAAGGTACTGGAAGTCATCGACCTTCCTTAGTTGAATATTATCCATGGTTGTCAAGTTTCCATCAACATTAAAGGTGATGAATTCGGTCTTGGTAGCATTTATATGCAATCCAACCTCCTTAGCAGCCCTCTCCACTTTATTTAGTAGAAGCTGTGCATCTGCTAGCATATTAGAGAGCAGGGCGATGTCATCCGCAAAGTCGGTGTCTGTGACTGTAGTTGCCGGATATCTACTACTTCTGCGTTCTTGAAGTGTGAATCCCAGATCTTCACCCTTTGTGGCCGTCCTCATTGCGTAATCCAGCACAATTACAAATAGTAATGGTGCGGGGCTTGCAGTACGCCAGCCAGGATTGAGAAAAACTCAGTTTCACCATCTGGTGAGAGTACCTGCGCTTCTGTGTTTCAATATAACAATCCAATGCCAGCAACAATTACTTCTGGTATTCCATAAGCTCTTAGGATTTCCAGCATTTTACCTCTATGGATTGAGTCGAATGCCTTTTTGAAGTCCACAAAAGTCATGACTGCGAGGAGATTCTATGACTTAATTCCTTCAATCAGTCTCCGTAGTGCAAGTATCTGAGCTATTGTTGATCTATTTGGTCGAAATCCGTTTTGGCTCTTACGCAGTAGTTTCTCTATGTGAGGCCTAATCCTATATAGAATCATTTTATTGTATATTTTGGCAGCTACCACAGGCAGACCGATCCCACGATAGTTTGTTGGTATACTGAGGTCTCCTTTCTTGGGGAGAGGCTTTAGTTGACCTTTAGTCCAAATTGGTGGTGGCTTTTCCCTTTAACATCCGGTTGCAAACATCCAATAATGGTCTGTTTAGCATTCCTGTTTTCAATACCTCTGCAGGGATTTCATCTAATCCACTCGCTTTATGATTGGACATGCTTTTAATTTAATTCAAATTCATATAATATGATTTGAATTCTTATATTAAATGTTCTTTACATAATATTTACTGGTGGTTTAAGAATATCCAAACCAGATATTTTAAAATGGGCCCCAAAATGGCACTGTAATGGCCAAAAGTTACCTTTTTTTTCTACGCCAAAGGCTATTTCTCCATCAATATTTGTTGATAAATTATTGTCGAAATTTGGATTATAAGTTCAGAAGACACCTGCATCAAATTATTCTGAACGGAACTTTTTTTGGAACTAAAAGGCCCCAAAATGGCAAATTTTGGGCCTATTTTGATCTAAAAAGGATCCCATTTTTAGCAAAATTTGTTCAGAAGATTGATTGACGTGAACAAGTGTACATTCTGATATAAAGGTGTATAAGGTTTAAGGAATAATTTAAATCTTCTCGCTATTTTAGATAACTAAATTTTTCATCATTCTTTATATTTCTATAAAAATAATCTGAGTAAAGGCATACAGTACTTCTTATCGCGTACACCCGTTCAGATTGGGCAGACAGACCGGCATACAGACATACCAAGAGCATAGCCGACAACACAGCGACCACATGATAATAATGTAATTCCAGCCTACCAGAGTCAGGTATATTGAGTCCACGTTCCCTAGCAACCATATCAACAGACGGATAGTTGACAACTCCTAACGCCGGTAATTGACTTATATCTCCGCCCTTCTTCAGTGAAGCCTAGAACAAAATATAGACCAGATTAATAAACCCCCTAGTGGTAACCATAATAAAGGAAAGAAAAGTTGGGTTTAAGATGAGCTGCTACAGTAATAGCTTAAAAACATTTGTGTTGTGTCATGTTTTATATATAGATATTCCTATAGACATTATAGAAATTAAATTTCTTTATTGAATTCGATTATAAATATTATAGAGAACTTCAACAAAAATTCGTTATAAATTACTGTTACCTTTTTTGGCGGATCTTTCAGTAAACCGTAGAGTTTAGACAGCTGTTCGGTAGAAACGGGTTGTAGTTCCGAACTAGTTCCAACTCGGTGGAACTTCATGGATCCATTGGCGACTAATTTCCTGGACCAAACCGCCCTCTCCTTGTGTTGGTAGTCAGCCTGTTCCTTAGCCAACGTATCTCCGGCTAAGTACATGGTCGGCGGAAATTCCTAGAGTTTGATAACGAGAACAGTTATCATATGGGAACAAGTTGGATCAATATGTGGCCTACATACAGTAAATTATAAAAGTGTATATTTGACAACATATTACAGTTGATATATTGACAGTTAAGCCCTACTGACTGTAGTAAAGTAAAGCTGAGTTCTAAAAATCTACAATGATAAACAATTTTTCTAACTCCAAAATTTTAATAACTTTTTTAATTTTTTACTTTTAAATTTTGGTATTTGTATTATATACCGCAAGTCGCTTCAGGTTTAGTAAATCGTATTACCTGCCCGAAGAATGATTTCGGATGACTAATAGTATCAATTTCCAGGTGACGTAGTTTCCAGGGTAACACATCGCGCTCTGGCAGTGTCGGCATTCTAGAAGCGGAGTGTAGAACATTCTCTCTCCATGCCGACTGTAGTGCACTCCTCCTAGCGGGATCAGGGTACTTGGCAGGGTGGTTGCTGTCCATACTAGATTGGAAACCCGGGTACCTACATGCAAGTTGAACACAATGATCACAAGTGAAAGTAGAAAAGGCGAAACCCAAAATTTGGTGGAAATATAACGACGTATCAGGTGGGAAGGGTTAAACAAGAATACCAAATGGTAGAAGGATTTTACTCTCAGACATTTCACCCTTTAACAGCACACCACTGGTGAACTGCAATAACTATAAACAATTATAAATCTCACAAAATTATTAGCATATCAAAATTGAAAAACGACAATGATAACTACAACCACTAACTGTGCCAGTTCGGTTAGACTCCGCCTACTAAAGTGTTTCGCCCTTTTAGATTGCTTAAATAGTCTTTGGACACCATCCAATGTTTCTGAGATTAAACCGAGATCATTAGCCAAGTCGAGGTTCACCCAGAGTAATACTGGCCCTTCTACTTATACTTCGTGTTGTGGCTTCTACAGTTATTTCAGTTTATTCACTACAGTTTACACAACGGTTTTATTGTGTTTTACTGCTGTATTTACTACAGCTACAGTTTATTTTCTTATCGTACCGCCGCGCCGGAGATTTTTATATAAAGAGGATAACCATATTACTACTTATTCTACCCCCAAAGGCGGCAGAGTGCCGCCTTAACCATTTGGAACCATTTGGAACATAATTGTTGGCTAAATTGAATATAAATTGCATGTGATTTCATAAATTATGTAATTTAAAGTACCTTCCATCAAATAGGAATCTCTTCAAGCATTATTAAATTAACTTTTTTAGACCAGTTTTACCTGCCTAACAAGAATACGAACTCCATTTTGCCGTCCCAATAGTTATAATAACGTTATGTATATAAGATGTTTTAAATAAAGGCAGCAACCTGCCGTCCTGGGAGTCTGGATATATAAAGTATGTAAAGGGGCACCCTGCCGCCCGGGGTTCAGGATATGTAAAGTATGTAAAGAGGCGGGCACTGTGCCGCCCGGGGGTCAGGATATATAAAGTATGTAAAGGGGCACTGTGCCGCCCGGGGGTCAGGAAATGTAAAGTATGTAAAGGGGCACTGTGCCGCCCGGGGGTCAGGATATGTAAAGTATGTAAAGGGGCACCCTGCCGCCCTGGGGGTCAGGCTATGTAAAGTATGTAAAGGGGCACCCTGCCGCCCTGGGGTCAGGATATGTAAAGTATGTAAAGGGGAACTGTGCCGCCCGGGGGTCAGGATATGTAAAGAATGTAAAGGGGCACTATGCCGCCCTGGGGGTCAGGATATGTAAAGTATGTAAAGGGACACTGTGCCGCCCGGGGGTCAGGATATGTAAAGTATGTTAAGGGCACCCTGCCGCCCTGGGGGTCAGGATATGTAAAGTATGTACAGGGGCACTATGCCGCCCTGGGGTCAGGATATGTAAAGTATGTAAAGGGGAACTGTGCCGCCCTGGGGGTCAGGATATGTAAAGTATGTAAAGGGGCACCCTGCCGCCCGGGGGTCAGGATATGTAAAGTATGTAAAGGGACACTGTGCCGCCCGGGGGTCAGGATATGTAAAGTATGTGAAGGGCCATTGTGCCGCCCGGGGGTCAGGATATGTAAAGTATGTAAAGGGGCACCCTGCCGCACGGGGGTCAGGATATGTAAAGTATGTAAAGGGGCACTGTGCCGATCTGGGGTCAGGATATATAAAGTATGTGAAGGGGCACTGTGCCGCCCGAGAGTCAGGATATGTAAAGTATGTAAAGGGGCACTGTGCCGCCCTGGGGGTCAGGATATGTAAAGTATGTAAAGGGGCACCCTGCCGCCCTGGGGTCAGGATATGTAAAGTATGTAAAGGGGAACTGTGCCGCCCTGGGGGTCAGGATATGTAAAGTATGTAAAGGGGCACCCTGCCGCCCGGGGGTCAGGATATGTAAAGTATGTAAAGGGACACTGTGCCGCCCGGGGGTCAGGATATGTAAAGTATGTGAAGGGCCATTGTGCCGCCCGGGGGTCAGGATATGTAAAGTATGTAAAGGGGCACCCTGCCGCACGGGGGTCAGGATATGTAAAGTATGTAAAGGGGCACTGTGCCGATCTGGGGTCAGGATATATAAAGTATGTGAAGGGGCACTGTGCCGCCCGAGAGTCAGGATATGTAAAGTATGTAAAGGGGCACTGTGCCGCCCTGTGGTCAGGATAAGTAAAGTATGTGAAGGGGCACTGTGCCGCCCGGGGGTCAGGATATGTAAAGTATGTAAAGGGGCACTGTGCCGCCCGGGGGTCAGGATATGTAAAGTATGTAAAGGGGCACTGTGCCGCCCGGGGTTCAGGATATGTAAAGTTTGTAAAGGGGCACTGTGCCGCCCGGGGGTCAGGATATGTAAAGTATGTAAAGGGGCACCCTGCCGCCCTGGGGGTCAGGATATGTAAAGTATGTACAGGGGCACTGTGCCGCCCTGGGGTTGAATTATATTTATAAAAATTATATAAAAGCGGCACACTGCCGCCTTAATAAATATGGTCTGTAAAAGCTTTTGTGGGATAACTGATACGTTTGCCTTTGCTGGCCAGTTCCCCCCCCGGCGCTGGAATACTCTAAAAAAGGTTTTCTAACTGTATATATATTCCCCTCGCCCGCAAGGTACCTTTACAGGTGTTTTAACGGACATAAAAATCATTCTGCTATATACGTGTTTTAGCGGACATGGTAAGACAAAAACTTGTAATGCACAAACCACCTTTCACAGCTTAGCCGTGATGATTCATATTACGACATCTAGCAGCTGGTTGCTGACATGGAAACAGCCATTGGCAGCGTGGTTCTTTGTTTGGCTTGGGCCAATCAGGGCGGTTTTTCCTGTCGACGTGTAGCTTTCCTGCCGATCATAAGGAGAGTGTTCTCTCTGACTGGGAGAGAGAGAGAGAGTGCTTACTTTTGTTGTTATTGCTGTCTAAGCCAGAAACACCGGCATTTTGGATAGATACTGCTGTACCGTGAACTGCTTGAATTATCGAAAGTATAAACTGTTACCGGCGGTGTCACCTGACTTAAATCACTCACTAATTCATTAATCATATTGTTTGTACTGTTATTTTACCGTCAGTTATTAATTGTAAATATTTGTTGATGGAAATATTGCTATTGGGATAATACGGATAAATCACCCAATTCCCAATTTTCTTGATAACACTACAGGTTAGAGAGACCGGCTATACATAACAATTGCGATTTATATTAATGTGGTGTGTATTGAATCCAATGTTATTTAGCAGACCCTACGTGAGTCAATTACTGCTCTCTTTATGTGTGATCAAATGTACTGACTGTCGGCAGAATAGTGTGTGTGATTGTGATTGGTAACAAAGTATTTCCTAAAGAATACGTTTTATACTTTAATCATAAGCAGTATCGTTGCGTTTAGTATAAGTCTTAGTTCTGTTTAAATAGATAAAGCGCCACGTCCTAAAGGAACTGTTAATATTTCCCGAAAGCCAATAATATCTGTCAGAGATTAATTATTAACGATCTATCGAATAATACATTAGGTATACACTGCAATCTTACACTGTAATAATACAATTCAAGCATCCGAATTCAGTCTCCCGGGTGTAGATCCATCGGGTGAATGATCGCGCATGGGCTGACTTCGGCAAATGTTTTGCGTATTAGCATAAATTATTGTCGTATGCTAAAGTGGTTTTAATTAACGAAAAGACATATAAAATTTGGCAGGTTAAACTGCTAAAGGTCTTCGAAAGCGCGAACAGTAACAGTTTATAATCTTATTGCAGTAAGCAATAAGGTTGCAAGTGTAAGTATTAAATACAGTTTAATACTGTTCTGGAGAACAGTAACAGTTTATAATCTTATTGCAGTAGGCAATAAGGTTGCAAAATACCGTAGTGACCGGTAAAACTGAACCGGTACTTTGTAGGTCAGTAGGCCTAACTGTCATCACCGGTACCGGTACTGCTGTACAAGTACATTTAGTATTATTCGATTTGATGATTGTACACTGGTAGGTCTTAGTACCTAATCAGGGACTGCAGCCCTGAATTTTTATTGAGATTTTACCTATTTCTGTCGGTTTTATTTCCTAGTAGGCTAATATTGAGCAGAAGGCGTGTGACCCTGCTCAGATTGTTCAGATAATTGTAGGCTGAGCTGCTGTCTGACTGTTGTTGAGTTTGGAGAGATTACGGCGTGTGTAGAGTTTGTCTGATAAAGTGCCGTTAGTAAGTTGGGGCAGTCAACACTGTAAGGTCAATCCCCTCTTAAAGAGTAAGTCGTACTACCGTGTTAGCACGCATACTAACTAACAGTTTCAGAGTCTGCATATACTGTAGTTTATTTAGGCTTGATCGTAGTCTGCCAGTGTTTTAGCCTGTGTTTGTTTGTGTGGTCTGTTCAGGTACCGTAATAGTTATTACTCAAATATTTTGTAGGCTGGATTGTTGTCTAGCTATTTTTGGGTCTGAAGGGATTGCTGCGTGTGTAGAGTTGGTCTGATCAAGCGCCGTTAGTAAGTTGGGGCAGTCAACACTGTAAGGTCAATCCCCTCTTAAAGAGTAAGTCGTACTACCGTGTTAGCACGCATACTAACTAACAGTTTCAGAATCTGCACATACAGTAGTTTGTTTAGGCTTGATAGTGGTCTGCCAGCGTTTGGTTTGTATTTGTTTGAGTATTCTGTACGGGTAGCGTAATA
Organism: Nemertoderma westbladi; assembly: GCA_032718475.1. Lineage (NCBI taxonomy): Eukaryota > Metazoa > Xenacoelomorpha > Nemertodermatida > Nemertodermatidae > Nemertoderma > Nemertoderma westbladi. The sequence goes on along the minus strand of JAUCBJ010008529.1, from coordinate 102,223 downwards.
TTTATTATTCAGAGTTTATGCGATTATTCGCAACATTCATGTCCCCAAGTTTATTCCTACAGTAATTGTGCTTGTTATACATACCGTTATAGTTAAACTAACCCCGGTACTACATCAGGGCTGCTTGGCGTAGGTAAAGACTGACGACTTTGTGCTTCGGTCACTCCAGCAGATGCCGTGGTTCTTTTAACTGTTCAAGTATATTTAACTACTGATTATTTGTTATACCGGTACTTGTACCTAATTTAGGGTTTAGTGTACAGTGCCTTCCGAAGTAATTAGTGTAGGCAGTATATTTGTGTTGTAAAGTGGTTGATAGGCACATTCGTTAGCTCTATTAGCTTCTGGGTAGGAACAATCCGTGATACATAACGTAGTACCTATAGCGATACGGTTATAGGTCGTCAGGCGGTGGTATTTTCCTATCTGGACAGTACAATATATTTACTACTACTTATTATTCAAATACCGTAGTACCCTGTCTGTTGATAATAACCAGAAATCTAACCCTTTGTTAGGCTGGTTTGTAGAATTCCTGTAAAATTACCCTAAAATTTCGTACGTAATATTTTGTTGTGTTTAATTAGAGAATTAATCTCACCCGTATCGTAAGTAATTTGTAGTATTAAGTAACTTAGGTAAATTAGAATTATCAGTTTTAGTGTCAAATAAATAGCACTTCACTGAGAGGCTTTCAGCTTCTGTGTAGTGACTCCCCCAGAAATAATAACATTTATTTCAAATATTGACAAAAACCCATATAACGGGTATATAAATATTATAAATCAACTCAAACGATTTATAAATAGTAGGCCTGCCATACAACAACTAGGTTACAATATCAGTTGGACTGCTGCTTAAATAACGGTAATAAGGTAAGTTAAAGTAACCAAGTAACCCTAAAATATTCAGAAATTCAATTATTCTAAAATAATTGACATACCGGTATTTACCATAGGCTTATTATATTTATTTCTATAAATTTGAGCTGAAATCATACCGGTATTCTGTAATTAATTCTAGTAATAATTATACTTATATATACTATAAGTGTCAGCTGTATACCGGTATTCACGATAGGCCTATTATATACTTATATATATTTGTGCTAAAATTATATACCGGTACTCTGTGACAAATCTAGTCTGTAATAATACTTATATATATTATAAGCATACCGGTATTCTAATATATTATATATATATCACGCTACACTGAGTAGCAGTATCGGTAATTAATTATTAGGCTAACAGTGATACTGAATTACTAGACTTGCTTTAACTGTAATATAGCAGTAGGCATTCGACTGTACAATCAAACATGGCTGACACAAGGCAAACTCTGTCAGATAGTCTTTTAGAAACAACAGCCTGTTTCTCAGATCAAAGTGTAGAGAATCCCAGACCGAGGTCTGAGACCCCTCCTACTGTAAGAAGGGCAACCCCTGCAGTAGTTGTGTCAGAACCTAGGTTGGTAGAAGCGATTTCGCAATTTGCGAAGTTAGTGAAGCGCCGTAGGTCTGCCATAGGCACTCGGGCCCAAGTTAAGCGGGATCAGGAAGCAGCTGTCAAACAGCAGCGACATCCTAGCCAAGAACCTAGTTCCCAGCAGCCCGATAGCTCCAGTAGTTCGGAGACTGTTGAGCGGACGCCCGAACGCGGAGCGAAGATGGCGGATACGGTTTATGATGAGCGGCCAACCTTTGAAGAATCAACCGACGCCACTTCTTCTCAAGTAGAAAGCGAAGTGGAAAGCGAAGTGGAAAGCCAAGTGGAAAGCGAAGTGGAAAGCGAAGTGGAAAGCGAATTAACAGCAGCAGAGAAGCCACGAACTAGAGATGCCATTGACATCTATCTGTCAGACTATCAGCGATTCGTAGGAGACGAAGAGTTGAGGAGACGACTGTCTGGACTTCGCCCTAATAGTGAAGGAACCAAGCTTGTGTTAGACGCAATCGATGCCGAAATGTTAGCTGCAAACCAAGCTGAATGTGATGAAAAACTCCGCCTCGTTAGAGTCCAAGAAGAACAAGTAAAGAAAAAAGCGATAGAGGACAGAAAGGCAATAGCAGCAGCAAGAGCGGCGGCAGAAGCTGAAGCAGAAAGAAAGGCGGCAAAGGCAATAGCAGAAGCAGAACGGAGAGCGTCTGAGCAGACTACCCAACTGGAGTTGGAAAATCTGCAAGAGACACAAGACAGTATAAATAAACAGTTAACTGCTAGTCAAATGCAGATGATGAGTCGATCTACTCCCAAACGCCAAGGATACACATCATCGGAGGAAGGCGAGACCACCGATCCTGAAGGCAGAAGAAATAGATCTCGTCTCAGTAGGCGTAGAAAGACATCTCACCGTCGCAAATTGCCTGATTTGCCCCCAGCTGTTAAAAGACAGCTAACTAGCACAGACTTAGGTAGTGCAGAACCCATAGAACAATTTATCCAGGTCAAAAGACTCCCTACTATAGTCGATGAACCTGAAATAATTAGGCCTGTTGTTCCCAAAGTCACTTCTGTGCTAGAGACCCCTGCACTTCCAGAGCTTAACTCTAAATTCCCTTTACATAGTACTACACTGCCTGTACCCGGTGGAACAGCCCATGCAAACACCCCTGTCCAGATAGCAGAGAGAGAAATCAATAATTTGTCTCCCGTCGTCCAGCGTCAGCCCGCTACTATGTTGGCGACTCCCGCTTCGGCGGTTGAGTGGGTGGAAGAGGGACGGCGGGGGATGAATCTTCTGCTAGGACAGATGCAGGAGACTGTCCACCAACTTAAGGGAACAGTGAGGGAAAGTAGAGCAGAGTTGCAAGAAGTGCAGCAAAGTATCGCGCTAGAACGCGACAAATTAGTCAATATTCAAAAAGGCATACCAATGCCCCCGGTAACATTGAGTCAACCCGTTAGGTCTGAAGTATCACATGCGCAAGGTGTGGAGCCTACACGCATCTATACTGCTAGTGAAGTTGAAACTCCTATAGCAAACCCTATTAAGGGTGATTATAGACCTGTTATTAATGATATTCCCTATAGACCTGATAATGATCCGAGAAATTTGGATACCGATAATTCGATATTAAATAACCCGATGGCCCAAGAAAGCTTTACGCGTCAGATGGCTAGAACAGAAGCCCGCCAAGCGGTCAAAGTGGGAGAGATCGTCAAATTCAATGGGGATGAGATGAAATGGTTACCTTTCAACGAATATTACAAAGATAGCATACAGAACTCTGTACTATCTAACGGAGAGAAACTTAGATTCCTCATCAAGTGTTTGGAAGGACCTCCCAAGTCAATGGCGTTAAAGTTTATTGGACATCCAGATGGATTAAGACAAGTTTGGGATACATTAAACATCAGGTATGGTAATAAAGACAACATAGCTAAGTATTTGTATACAAAATTGGTAGCCCCCCGACACTTCCTTAGTAGTGGGATTATAGAGTTTTCCGATGAAATACAAGAGATCTGTAGACAACTGGACTGGTTAGGTAAGTCGCACGAATACCAGAGTTCCATGGTTATTGGAGCCGTAGTCTCTACTTTACCAAAGGGTGGAGTATGTACACGCTGGGACAAGAAAGTGTTGTACATGAATGAACAACAACGACGAAGTCCTACCATGGCTGATCTCATGTCTTTCTTAGATAGTGAAGTAAAATTACAACTCATAAGGCAGGCCAGAGAGAAAACATCGGAAAATAAGGTAAGTGAGAAACCCGATTCTAGGAGAAGGATAATACCAGTGTGTTATACTGACGACGGCGAAAGCCAAGCTTCTCAAGAAGAGGACAGCGGGAAAGACACAGCAAAATCTTACTATGACAACAAGACCTATAAAGACGTAAGTAAATACAAGTCTCGAACCAGTGACAGGAGAGAACAGGTAACAACAACTCCTCCTATGTCTCCTAAGAGAATTCACGGAAGAAAGCCCGAAGAAAGAACGAGAGTGCAGAACGTTAACCAAGTTAAGGTGAGTAACATCAAACCAAAATGTGCGCTGTGCGACGGGCCCCACCGTTTGAGTGCGTGTGCTGAATTTCTAAAGAAATCCCCTGTAGACAGACGTACAGTCCTGTGGAATAAGCGGTTATGCTATAATTGCCTCAGATCAGGACACCAACGGCGAACCTGTTACTCCGACGCAAAGTGTGCAAAGTGTGGCGCGAAACATCACATTTTGTTACACAGTGAGTTCGAACGAGACAACCCGAGTCAGGTAAGTGAGCCCGAACTACATGTCCAATTCAGTGATGTGAACGACACTGACCAAGGTTCTGAGTGGGAAGGATTCTATACAGACGAATTCTCCGATGCCAACGAATCCTGTTATCTAATAAATACCACAGTGTATCGAGCACTTACGGATGAAAAGGACACTGACGAGTTTACTCCAACTCCTTTTGACAAACAACCATCTTGGAAAGTTCCAACTTCCAACATAGGAATAAGAGAATTTCCTGTAGTGCAAGTTCGAGTTCATGGTCCCAACAAGAGTTACATAGTGAACGCCCTACTTGACTCTGGCAGCACAGGAACATTCATCGATCAAGAACTAGCCGAAGATATCTTTGCTGGACAACCCAAGTTCCGGACTAAATTGAATATGTCAGGAATTATGCAGGTTTGGAAATCTACCCTAACGGCAGATTACTATGTAGGTGTGTTGTCCACCCCCCAGGATAAGTTAGGAACACAAGGAATAAGGTCAGTAAAAATGGTGGCTATAAAGAACTTTGCTACTACTCAAGCAGACCTTTATAATTGGGACGAAGATGAGAGCGTCCAACATCTTAAGATACCTCGATTCCAGACAGATTATCCTGGAGTGCAAATACTTATCGGCCAAAACGCGCATGAGGCGCTCGAGCCATTAGAGAAACGGCCTGCTCAACCACAGCCACTACAAACCTATGCGGTAAGAACTAGAGTAGGTTGGTACTTCACTGGCCCTTCCCGTAGAACTCTCAAAGAGAGATTACCTCAACAACAGGTATACCAAGTAAAGGGGGAAGTGGAGAGCAGTGATGTGGACGATCCAACTGAGGGAACACCATACTCCTCAGATAATGACGATATTAACTCCAATGTAGATCAATGGAGACATTGCCTTGGGACGATTAATCCAGCCGACATCGATTCCAGAAGAGCAACTCCTCAAGAACGGATAGATACTCCCGGCTGGTTAGGTGGACCCGACTCCCTAAGTAAAGAAGAAGATGAATGGCCTCCTCATCTTACCACTGAGGAGATTAGACAGGCCAAGGGAGCGGCGGAAGTAACACGACAGCCTAATCACCCAGCTGGTCGCTTAGGTTTACTGGAAAGAGACCGAAAACTGTCCGGAAACCATGGAAGGCAGGATACTCTTCCTACGACCACTTCCCTAATTCGACAAAGATCTAGGGACTCCATAACGTAATTATATATGGAGTGGGTGTGTGACTATATTATTTTATATTTTTTTATTATTATTTTATATTTAGGTATGGATTATTATGTACTTTATTATAATCGTTTTATTTAATTTTATTTAGTAAAATGTTATTTTAGAATGTTAGTAGATTAGTGCAATATATTAGTGTTTATTACGTACATAATTACTTATAATATATATTTAGTGCGACGGCAAGAAGTAATTATTTTCTCTTTCCTTACTGTCCGTATTATATTATAAATGCGAGACTATAGTAAGATGACATGTCAGTACTTCTTAAAGTACAGTAAAGCCACTACTATATTTAAGTATTATTGGTAGGCAGAGTATTAGGAATGCAAAGTTCAGATCCTCGTGTCTCGGCTAAACCAAGCTCTGGGTAGACCTTGGAAACGACTTGCCTCTTCACACTGACATTGCTTCGTGCGATATTGCTCTTCTACCTTATAACAAATAATACATATAGTAGCGTGAGGTCCCTCTAACAGTAGCGTAAATCGCAAATAAATCTGTTAAACTTTTGACCATCTGTAATTCTAGTCGATTAAGATATCGTGGCACCCACCGATATACTTGAAAGACAAATTCTAGAATCAGTGGTTAACGTCCCCAGACAAGTTCTGGAATAAATTGGTGCCCATCCTAAATATTAATTTAATATTTATTAAAATCTGTAAAATTCAGATCCGTTAACAATTCTAGTCGATTAAGATATCGTAGCACTTACCGATACTCTTAAAAGACAAATTTTACAGAATTAAGGACCCTGAGTCCCCAGATATGCTCTGGAATAAAATTTATGTCAATTTAACATCAAATAATAAAATTCACGGGAATAAATTAAATTCATATTCGAATGAATTTCATAAATTGTCATTTTGTGCAATTTATAACATTCCCAAAATTCCAGTAATTAATAGATCATGGGAGCGGAGATTCATATTGAGTGTGTTAGAGTGTGAGAATCTCCAACATATAGTCAATAGCCGATAAAAATTTATAAAATCATGCATAAAGAGGATATTGACAATTAAAGAATTACTATTAAATAACATCCCAGATCTGTATGCATGAGAATTATCCTAATTCTACCGCTAGTTTTCCATAATGTCACCATGGCAACACCCACGCTAGAATTAGAAGCAAGTTAAAGGAACAATAAAAGCTTGTCCCATTGCGTAACATAAGAGTATACATAGCGCACTATTAGTATCCAAGGATACATAGTAATAACGTGACATTCTGGAAGACACTGACTAACGGACAAATGGCATGCATGTGTGCAGTAAGTAATGATTGTATGGAATTTGTGCGTTTATAGGTGAATGTTACTACTAAAGTGTGTTTACAGTAGCTAATCGCAATTGTAAAATAGCCCTAACTCTACTGAGATAACCTCAAGTGGATTCAAGTCTTTGGGACGGACAGTGGTGGGACTTGTGTCGGTTATCGTTGTCGTGCTGTTGCTACATGTTGGCGTAAACACTGCGACAGCGGTACATCGGCGCTGAGAAACCCACTGTCCGGGGGCAAAAGGCCTAGTAGGCAGTGACGCCCGCTTGCCTAAAATATTAACTTATATTGATATTAATAAACTCAGATAACAGATATGACGGAATTGATAGAAGATGACCTTGGTATTAGAGAGCGATATACTCTACCTTTACAAGCGTTTGTGGATAGCTTGATACGCGGTGAAGCCGATCCGACTATTACGGAGGACGATGGTCGTTATATCGAACCGCCGATGTCCCAAGAGCAACTTACGTGTGAATTGGACTATCGAAAATTAACCGCTCGCTATACGCATCGTAATGGTACGTATATGGACTTCTTAACTACCGGCCATCCTATCGATTTACATGATACGGACGATGTAGACACCGAAAGGGAAATGGTTCTATTTAAATATCATACCCAGCGGCGTCGTAACGATAAACCGAGAATAGATCACGAAAATTCTATTCGTAACAGACTGGGAAGACGAACCAATATGTCTGGAATCTGAAGAGATTCAGCCTATCGCGCTCGGAACAGCGACAACGATTACATCCTAGAATGGTATCAAGGTCCACAGTGTCTCACTGCGTACGATTATCGCCATGCCAACTATGTTTCTCGGCAACGTTGTCGGTTATGCGCATCGAAAGACCATGTTACGCCCATGGACACAAACGTCCGCTGTTCCTATTTCCACGAACAACCGACGATGGAAATTTATTGCGCGCATTGCAGATTTAATAATTTGCATATTTTTTGCGGTTTGCCCTCAATTTATGACTCAATGTCACCACTGTCAACTAAAGGGACACGCCAGTTTCGATTGCCCTTTTTAATCGCGATTTGGAAAGCGTAGATGAAATGATCACACTACGTTACATTAGAGCTTGGGAAGCAAACGCTGATTTACATCGTGATTCGCGCCATCGCTATTATCCTGGACGTGCTTACAAAGGAATTTATGCGTTCCATCCTTATCTATTCGCTTCTGTCGAACAGAAATCACGCATATCGAGTTACATGAAGTATATCGACGGCCTTACGAGTACCAAGCCCGCGAACGCGAGTTGGAAAGAACCATTAAACCAAGGAAGTTTCTAACTGCCTATGGTCCACCCACGGCCCTCGTTCAGACCACTCGTAAAGGACCCGTAAGAGCGGCTGTCTTGAAACGAGCTCTCAAAGCCGTTAGACCCCTCTCCCCGGACGTTGATGTCAATCAACCCAGTACTTCGACCGGCGGATATACCGATCGCAATCCCATACCTTCTGATGCAATCATATTGCACCCTTCACCCAGGAGTTATAGCCCTCCTAGTAAAGTGGCTCGCCCCAAAGAGAAAAGGACTCTTGCTAGCTTCAAAAAACTGCGTAAACGCCGTCCGCGCAAGAAAGACTAACTGTTTAGAGTATTTTTGTATTTTAGAAACTGTGATTTTGTATATTTTATAGACTTAAATCCCATTTTCTGGGAGCGGTGTAAAAGCTTTTGTGGGATAACTGATACGTTTGCCTTTGCTGGCCAGTTCCCCCCCCGGCGCTGGAATACTCTAAAAAAGGTTTTCTAACTGTATATATATTCCCCTCGCCCGCAAGGTACCTTTACAGGTGTTTTAACGGACATAAAAATCATTCTGCTATATACGTGTTTTAGCGGACATGGTAAGACAAAAACTTGTAATGCACAAACCACCTTTCACAGCTTAGCCGTGATGATTCATATTACGACATCTAGCAGCTGGTTGCTGACATGGAAACAGCCATTGGCAGCGTGGTTCTTTGTTTGGCTTGGGCCAATCAGGGCGGTTTTTCCTGTCGACGTGTAGCTTTCCTGCCGATCATAAGGAGAGTGTTCTCTCTGACTGGGAGAGAGAGAGAGAGTGCTTACTTTTGTTGTTATTGCTGTCTAAGCCAGAAACACCGGCATTTTGGATAGATACTGCTGTACCGTGAACTGCTTGAATTATCGAAAGTATAAACTGTTACCGGCGGTGTCACCTGACTTAAATCACTCACTAATTCATTAATCATATTGTTTGTACTGTTATTTTACCGTCAGTTATTAATTGTAAATATTTGTTGATGGAAATATTGCTATTGGGATAATACGGATAAATCACCCAATTCCCAATTTTCTTGATAACACTACAGGTTAGAGAGACCGGCTATACATAACAATTGCGATTTATATTAATGTGGTGTGTATTGAATCCAATGTTATTTAGCAGACCCTACGTGAGTCAATTACTGCTCTCTTTATGTGTGATCAAATGTACTGACTGTCGGCAGAATAGTGTGTGTGATTGTGATTGGTAACAAAGTATTTCCTAAAGAATACGTTTTATACTTTAATCATAAGCAGTATCGTTGCGTTTAGTATAAGTCTTAGTTCTGTTTAAATAGATAAAGCGCCACGTCCTAAAGGAACTGTTAATATTTCCCGAAAGCCAATAATATCTGTCAGAGATTAATTATTAACGATCTATCGAATAATACATTAGGTATACACTGCAATCTTACACTGTAATAATACAATTCAAGCATCCGAATTCAGTCTCCCGGGTGTAGATCCATCGGGTGAATGATCGCGCATGGGCTGACTTCGGCAAATGTTTTGCGTATTAGCATAAATTATTGTCGTATGCTAAAGTGGTTTTAATTAACGAAAAGACATATAAAATTTGGCAGGTTAAACTGCTAAAGGTCTTCGAAAGCGCGAACATGGTCTTTAATTATTTATAACAAAAAGGCGGCAGTGTGCCGGAATTTTTAAGTGTAGTTACTCAAAGGTTAAGAGGTGTACGGTAGTAATCCTCCATACAACTCCCTGCAGCTGAGATGTATATTCCAATCATAAGCCAATGTAACTTGCAGAGGTACAGTCCATGTGCAAAATGTGTAAATCTGATAGGTGAAAAATATGATGTAAGAGGTGAAAAATATGCACAGTAAGCATGGTGTTGTATGTAATATAAACGTTGTACATGATGCATAAATTGTCATTCTTGATTTTCTTTGAAAATAGTTTTGCCATTTTTGTTACCCATTAATATATTTATTGGTAACAACTACCCTAGTTTGTATTAGTTTGGTTTAGTGCTCCTATCTGTAGTGGTGAATTCTATGTTAGACATGTGCGTGGGGCGATAGCCATGTAAGTCCAGTTGAGCCTTAACGTGTAGGTGTGTAGTTAGTGCAGCCATCCGTTGTCGTTGTCATCGTTGGAAACGTTTGAACGCTACTAAGTCGGTCAATCTTTATTGAAATGGAACCAAACTTGATACATATGTAATGTATTCTATAACAATTTTTAAAATTCTACATACAGACAGACAGACTTCTATAGTTCCTCTGTCGGCCTCTAGGGGGAGAATTACTCAAGGTTCACTAATTGTACAGTACCTCTACGAAAAGGCTTCTCTGGACTTATGTGTGGGCGCTGCCCCACTGTCGCATATTGTAGTGCATGCCAATTTGCGCAAAGTGAAATTTAAAATTAACAGTAATATTAGGCCTATGTAGCTGTGTAAGCCTATTCCTGTTTCACTGACTGCAAGATGTTTTGGAAATAATGTATTCGATGTCACTTGTTCAAATTAAGGTCTATGTTAATCGTGTTTATAAGGATCAAGCGAAAAGTTTTTTAATACATACATAATACAAAGCTATTCTATATAATCTTGATTCCAGTGATCCAGAATATCGTAAGCGGTTTAAAACATTGTGAGGAAATCAGGTGGCCTTGCCACCGGTATATTCCGCCATGGCATTAGCTATTGTGCCAAAGTAAATTTGCGATGCGAAAGTCCAAGAGATTACACTGATATGTTGCAATCTATGAAGTTTGTTCCAAAAATACCATCATTGATATGCCCCCAATGCTTTTGCGACATGCTAACAAAAGATGTCCTGAGTTGTTTTCACCAAATGAAGGGCGCGTTGCTGAAGCCAGCAGTGGCAATATTCAACTGGCTGTTTGGGAAGCTCCGAGTTGGAAAAAACTTATTAATTTCAATTCATTCAATTATCAATTTCCAAACAACAGTTTTCTGTGGTGATTCCAGAGGAATAGATTGTGTATCAGTATCACACGATGCAATAGAAAACAATTCTACCGGGAGTTTCAGAAGGTTTAGTCAAATTCATCCTGTTTCGAATTCTGCTGAACACCTGTGTTTATTCGATAAATTTCATCAGGATAATTGTAAGGCAGAGGTTGAACATCTACATCGAGTTAAATTAATACCAGAATTAAAAAATTGCAACACACAAGTCGTTGAACAATTTAATAAAGATATTAATAGTTTTGCATATTTTCTAAACAAAATGAAACCGTCTACTCATGTATTCTGCCTGAGACTCATTCTGGATCATCGTAATAGAAAACTTAACACCAACCTTAGGAGGCAACTAGAAGCTTGAGCTAAAAAACAATTGAAACTTGATGAATTCGGCTGCCTGTCTATGTAGAAAATGTTATTAGTATATTTCAGTATACAGTATTTTAGAAAATGTTATTAGTATATTTCAGAATACAGTATTTTAGAAAATGTTATTAGTATATTTCAGAATACAGGTATTTCAGTATTTTTAGAATGTGGCATTCACTCTGAGTGTGTGGTTAATCAAAATTGTTATTGCTTATTGAAGTAAAATTAATATACAGTATAACTGTTAATGGAACAATATAATTTTACTGCTGTATGTATTTGTAAAATGTGTCTGTGTATCTGTTAAAAACATAATACATTATGATTCGTGATCGTCATAAAGAGTAACAGAAACACATAAATAAGATATATTATTGAAAAAGTAATTTAGTATTATTGTAGAGATTAAAAAGATTTATTGTGACAAAAAAGAAAATAAATTTACATTTGAAGTCGAGTGGTTTACGAAAGTCGATTAGAAAAAGCATTAATTAAAAAATGTTCTAGCAAAAATGACATGTCCCTTGCCAATATATATCCAGTCACTTACATATTTTTCACACAACATCTCAAGATTTACATATTTTTCACCTGCCAGATTTACACATTTTGCACATGGACTGTACCCCTTCTCAATGTAACGCCAACGCAGGCTTACACCAAGGTGGTCCCTTCTTGGTGCAGTGTTTTACTGGGTTCCTTCTTGGGTTGCGCCATGAATACCTAAGTTACGTTAAGCGACGTTATACCAGCGGAGTTTCAGTTTCTTGTTGCTTGTTTCTTGTCTTGAGTTTCTTGTTAACGAGAAAAAATAAAATTTAAAACTAATAATTAGAAAATAATAGAAAATGAACTAACCGAAATCCGTCGGGTGTTTGCCACGGGGTTGAGACCTCATCACGGGATGTCGGTTTTATGGTCGCAGAATTATATCGGATACTGTAGGTAAACCGTCGGCCCGGAAAAGTTGACGACAGATAATTCCGGAAATCTCGCTTCGCTAATTCTGTTGAGTTCAGAGTTTGCGTACTAAAACAGGAGACAGAGGAAAAATCTAAAACAAAACTAAAAAATGCAAACACCGACTCTCTGTCTGTCAGTCCCTCAGCGTAAAACACTGACTCTCTGTCTGTCAGTCCCTCTGCGTATAACACCGACTCTCTGTCTGTCAGTCCCTCAGCGTAAAACACCGACTCTCTGTCTGTCAGTCCCTCAGCGTAAAACACTGACTCTCTGTCTGTCAGTCCCTCAGCGTAAAATACCGACTCTCTGTCTGTCAGTCCCTCAGCGTAAGATACCGACTCTGTCTGTCAGTCCCTCAGCGTAAAACACAGACTCTCTGTCTGTCAGTCCCTCAACGTAAAACACCGACTCTCTGTCTGTCAGTCCCTCAGCGTAAAACACCGACTCTCTGTCTGTCAGTCCCTCAGCGTAAAACACCGACTCTGTCTGTCAGTCCCTCAGCGTAAAATACCGACTCTCTGTCTGTCAGTCCCTCAGCGTAAGATACCGACGCTGTCTGTCAGGCCCTCAGCGTAAAACACCGACTCTCTGTCTGTCAGTCCCTCAGCGTAAAACACAGACTCTCTGTCTGTCAGTCCCTCAGCGTAAATCACCGACTCTGTCTGTCTGTCCCTCAGCGTAAAACCCCGACTCTCTGTCTGTCAGTCCCTCAGCGTAAAACACCGACTCTCTGTCTGTCCCTCAGCGTAAAACACCGACTCTCTGTTTGTCCGTCCCTCAGCGTAAAACACCGACTCTCTGTCTGTCAGTCCCTCAGCGTAAAACACCGACTCTCTGTCTGTCAGTCCCTCAGCGTAAAACACAGACTCTGTCTGTTAGTCCCTCAGCGTAAAACACCGACTCTGTCTGTCAGTCCCTCAGCGTAAAACACCGACTCTCTGTCTGTCAGTCCCTCAGTGTAAAACACCGACTCTGTCTGTCAGCCCCTCAGCGTAAAACACCGACTCTGACTGTCAGTCCCTCAGCGTAAAACACCGACTCTCTGGCTGTCCGTCCCTCAACGTAAATCACCGACTCTCTGGCTGTCCGTCCCTCTGAGTAAAACACCGACTCTGTCTGTCAGTCCCTCAGCGTAAAACACCGACTTTCTGGCTGTCCGTACCTCAGCGGAAATCACCGACTCTCTGGCTGTCAGTCCCTCGGCGTAAAACACCGACTCTCTGTCTGTCAGTCCCTCAGCGTAAAACACCGACTCTGTCTATTCGTCCCTCAGCGTAAAACACCGACTCTCTGTCTGTCAGTCCCTCAGCGTAAAACACCGACTCTGTCTATTCGTCCCTCAGCATAAAACACCGACTCTCTGTCTGTCAGTCCCTCAGCGTATAACCCACAAACAATGGCAAGGTTTATTGTCATTATATTTGCGCAGCTTTATGTCTAGACTCCGGAAATTGTATGCTATTTACCGCGACCATCCTCTCGTGTAGACCCATTTTAATTTCCACAATATATATAATATGAAATATAGTACACAACATCTGATTATTACATGGAAAGAAAATAGGGTTTATTTCCCTCTAAACCCAAAGTATAATTTGCAAACCAAGAAGCGATAGCTAGCGATGATAATTACATTAATGTGGGGGCGCTACCCACCCCCCCCCCCCCCCCCCCCTTAATGAGTAATAAGAAATATAATACTGTATGTCATATACTGTATCTCTCATTTTTAGTCGAATATATGCCACGAGTATATTTGAAAGTATAATTAATTTATGTATTAATTGTATGATTCGGTATGATTGATCTTCTGTATTGCACTTACCTATAATTATAAAGTTTTGGCAGCTCCGCACTCCGCAATGGCGTCGTAAACTCCGGTGGACGACGTTTCGCACTCCGATTAATCTCACTAACTCTCTCAATCTCGTTCTTATTTTCCTCTAAGTAGTTACACAATGACCTTTGGTAATCGGCCTCGGCTTTGGCTTCTTCGTAATCCTCGTTGGTCATAGCCAGCGGGGTCCACGCCCTGCTGCCCTTGGTCGAGGTTGTCGGCTGCAACTGGGCCGTTGCCATGGGAGTGGCCAATCTCTGCATCAACTCCAGTTGATCTGAGGTAACTGGTAAGGCAAGTTCTTTACCAACAGCGGTTACCATAGGAGCGGTAGGGAAGAGTTGGTTACGACAAACATCCTTCAAACATGTAGACTGACTTAGTTGATGCAATTTGCTTAAACCCTAAAAAATAAAATAAATTTTCTATAAATTATTTGTATTAATTTTTCAGCAAATTGTTGATTACACGCATTGTTCTTCAAAAGCAAATGGTCCTGCACCGTAAAAGCACCGTAAAAACACCGTAAAAGCACCGTAAAAACACCGTAAAAGCACTGTAAAAGCACCGTAAATGCACCTCTAGAATGTTTGTTAAATAGAATGAAATCCTTGGACGTACTTAACATATACACCATGTCCCCCCCCCCCCCCCCAAATTTTTCTAAACATCTTTATCATATTGCTTGAAATTTGAAACACAACTAGTTCAACTCACCGTGGTTGTTACAATGAAGCCGGAATTTTCAATTTCTCCTTTAAATTTTTTTATAAGCGTTTTAAAAAAAGTGTCTTTTGCGACATCGCACCCTCCGTATCGTGGCCATTCTTCACGTTAGTCGTAATTCATATCATTAAAAAGCTTGCGTTGCAAGGATTCCAAATTTGTTCTTCTGAATTTCGTTGAGAAACAGCTGAGATATAGGCGTACAAAGATTGCATTCGCGGCAGGTCATTTATTCTATTTAATAAATACACAAAATTCTAGAATGTGTTATTTATTTTATAAGTTCGTTTGCAACAGCGGTATGCCTGTACAATATATATACTGTATTGCGTAGCTATTCATACTTAAACAAGTTCAATACTTCATATTCAAACTTAAATGTTCCAGAACTTCGTGTATTTATTAGGAGCCCGCTCGACTGACTGATAATTATCCACGTTCAGGCACTTCCGGCCTGGCGATTTTGTTGAAATTTTACAAGTAATAATAATAATAATAATAATAATAATAATTGTACTTATATTTGTTATAGCAGGCGCCTTTAGGGGTCTTACGACCTTATCAAAGCGCCTGCTTTTATTATCATTACCCTAGCAAAGCCAGGTTCCCATTATACCGCTGGGTTTGCACTAATGTCTAAAGTGTCTTGCCTAGGGACACAACAGTGCGAAATTTCTACAGCCCCAAAATTTCAGGTCAAAATTTCCAAAACTACAGCTCTAAATTTCAAGAACATTGCTTTGGTGGTTCATAATCGAGTTAGAAAATATCAGATCGATTCTATGTGCGGTATTAAATATATTTAGTTTTTTGAAATTATTTTGTCGCCAAATTAAAAGCAATGGTAAAATAACAGCTGGTGTTCACGATGAAATATGGCTTAATATGTCAGAATTATACACATTCATAGTAAAACGTGTTAGTTGCCAAATTTTACTAGTAGGCTATAAGGAAAGGCAATGTTTACTCATACATAAGCTATGGGTTTCTAATGTATTACCCTATAAACGGATTGCTCTCCCAGTGCTTCCTAAGGGTATATCTACAATAAGGATACTCACTCTGCTATGTTAGGGGGTGGATCAGGAGAAGGAATTTTAGTTACACAAAGCAGTGTGTTGTGTCCTATTGAAGTTGTTACTCACTGTGGATTGCAAATTGTTTTAAAGTTGACCTATAATAGTTGTATGTATTTGGAGCCCGCTGGCCTACCGCCTAACTTAGCAGGAGTACCTATATTATATATTCGCATGGGACTCACTGGGAAGAGATATTCCGCTTGACGACGGGGTAATACCTATAGAAGGAAACTAAATTTATTATTTGGCTCTATTCGTTGTTATTTATCTGGTTGTGCATCATGGGCATTTTTTATAAATATTCGGTAATCTTATCTTTTATATCTTGTAAACGTGCTTGATAATGAAATTATTTGCTTCATATCATATTTTTGTTAGTGGTAGCAAAGTTTAATTTTTTATTATGTGGGACGAGCCACAAGTCAGCATATCATATTTTTGTTAGTGGTAACAAAGTGTCATTTTTTATTATGTGGGGCGAGCCACAAAGTCAGCTAGCCTCACCTCACGCCTTACAGTTTAGACAATTGTTTAGTTTACTTACTGCTGACTGACATAGTTATTTGTAATAGTCTTGGCTATGATTCTTCCCCCGGGCTCCTTCCAGCCAGCTGGCTGGCTTTCTAGTTAAATAGAAAAAATGACATTCAGCGAACACTACTTCTTGAAATCTTTGAATGCCTATATCTCAGCTGTTTCTCAACGAAATTCAGATATTTACATATTTCGAATCCTTGCAAGGCAAGCTTTTTAATGATATGAAAATATAACGACAAAATTTCGCAAAAGACACTTTTTTAAAACGCTTATAAAAAAAATTTAAAGGCAAAATCGAAAATTCCGGCTTCATGTGGTCAACGGCGGTGAGTGGAACTAGTTGTGTTTCAAATTTCAAGCAATATGATAAAGATTTGTAGAAAAATTGTTGCTTTGCTTTGCTTACGGGACATGGTGTACTGTAGTACTGTAGTAGGGCTACTGTAGCTACGGATTGGGAAAAGTGGAATAAAGGGACAGATAAATAAGGAGGAGAAAACGTCAAAACAATAGTGGCATCGCATAACTATTCTAGAAAATTATTATTGAAAGTTTAAATTAGTTTCATAAACAGTATAGCAAAAAGAGAGATACCCTTTCCGTGGGTTGGTACACGCCTACAATAGAGGCCTAGTTACCTGGTAACAGTCTTTCGGAACCATGTCCCTGACGTAAAGCAACGACTGTCGCATAATTTCGCTAAGGGGCTCGTGAAGATAAACCTTAGTGATAGAGAGATCGAGATCGAGATATAGTCGATTCGAGAAACAAAGAGAAGAATCGTAGAGGATAGTGAGATCAGAGGTAGAATCGGTGGGTCGTTCGAGAGACGACCATATAGAAGTCAATGACCCCTGGCACAAACCTAAAAATAACATAGAACTCAATGACTCCTGGCACAGACCTAAAAAAACATAGGACTCAATGACCCCTGGCACAGACCTAAAGAAAACATAGAACTCAATGACCCCTGGCACAAACCTAAAAAAACATAGAACTCAATGACCCCTGGCACAGATCTAAAGAAAACATAGAACTCAATGACCCCTGGCACAAACCTAAAAAAACATAGAACTCAATGACTCCTGGCACAGATCTAAAGAAAACATAGAACTCAATGACCCCTGGCACAAACCTAAAAAAAACATAGAACTCAATGACCCCTGGCACAAACCTAAAAAAAACATAGAACTCAATGACCCCTGGCACAGATCTAAAGAAAACATAGAACTCAATGACCCCTGGCACAAACCTAAAAAAAACATAGAACTCAATGACCCCTGGCACAAACCTAAAAAAACATAGAACTCAATGACTCCTGGCACAGACCTAAAAAAACATAGAACTCAATGACCCTTGGCATAGACCTAAAGAAACATAGAACTCAATGACCCCTGGCACAGACTTAAAAAAAAACATAGAACTCAATGACCCCTGGCACAGACCTAAAAAAACATAGAACTCAATGACCCCTGGCACAGACCTAAAGAAAACATAGAACTCAATGACCCCTGGCACAGACCTAAAAAAACATAGAACTCAATGACCCCTGGCACAGACCTAAAGAAAACATAGCACTCATTGACCCCTGGCACAGACCTAAAAAACATAGAACTCAATGACCCCTGGCACAGACCTAAAGAAAACATAGAACTCAATGACCCCTGGCACACACCTAAAAAAACATAGAACTCAATGATCCCTGGCACAGACTAAAAAAACATAGAACTCAATGACCTCTGGCACAGACCTAAAAAAACATAGAACTCAATGACCCCTGGCACAGACCTAAAAAAACATAAAACTCAATGACCCCTGGCACAGACCTAAAAAAACATAGAACTCAATGACCCCTGGCACAGACCTAAAAAAAACATAGAACTCAATAACCCCTGGCACAGATCTAAAAAAAAATAGAACCTAAAAAAACATAGAACTCAATGACCCCTGGCACAGACCTAAAAAAACATAGAACTCAATGACCCCTGGCACAGACCTAAAGAAAACATAGAACTCAATGACCCCTGGCACAGACCTAAAAAAACATAGAACTCAATGACCCCTGGCACAGACCAAAAGAAAACGTAGAACTCAATGACCCCTGGCACAGAACTAAAAAAACATAGAACTCAATGACCCCTGGCACAGACCTAAAGAAAACATAGAACTCAATGACCCCTGGCACAGACCTAAAAAAACATAGAACTCAATGACCCCTGGCACAGACCTAAAAAAAACATAGAACTCAATGACCCCTGGCACAGACCTAAAGAAAACATAGAACTCAATGACCCCTGGCACAGACCTAAAGAAAACATAGAACTCAATGACTCCTGGCAAAGACCTAAAAAAACATAGAACTCAATGACCCCTGGCACAGAACTAAAGAAAACATAGAACTCAATGACCCCTGGCACAGATCTAAAGAAAACATAGAACTCAATGACCCCTTACACAGACCTAAAAAAACATAGAACTCAATGACCCCTGGCACAGACCTAAAAAAACATAGAACTCAATGACCCCTGGCACAGACCTAAAGAAAACATAGAACTCAATGACCCCTGGCACAGACCTAAAGAAACATAGAACTCAATGACCCCTGGCATAGACCTAAAGAAACATAGAACTCAATGACCCCTGGCACAGACCTAAAAAAAAACATAGAACTCAATGACCCCTGGCACAGACCTAAAAAACATAGAACTCAATGACCCCTGGCACAGACCTAAAGAAAACATAGAACTCAATGACCCCTGGCACAGACCTAAAAAAACATAGAACTCAATGACCCCTGGCACAGACCTAAAGAAAACATAGCACTCATTGACCCCTGGCACAGACCTAAAAAACATAGAACTCAATGACCCCTGGCACAGACCTAAAGAAAACATAGAACTCAATGACCCCTGGCACACACCTAAAAAAACATAGAACTCAATGATCCCTGGCACAGACTAAAAAAACATAGAACTCAATGACCTCTGGCACAGACCTAAAAAAACATAGAACTCAATGACCCCTGGCACAGACCTAAAAAAACATAAAACTCAATGACCCCTGCCACAGACCTAAAAAAACATAGAACTCAATGACCCCTGGCACAGACCTAAAAAAAACATAGAACTCAATAACCCCTGGCACAGATCTAAAAAAAATAGAACCTAAAAAAACATAGAACTCAATGACCCCTGGCACAGACCTAAAAAAACATAGAACTCAATGACCCCTGGCACAGACCTAAAGAAAACATAGAACTCAATGACCCCTGGCACAGACCTAAAAAAAACATAGAACTCAATGACCCCTGGCACAGACCTAAAGAAAACATAGAACTCAATGACCCCTGGCACAGACCTAAAGAAAACATAGAACTCAATGACTCCTGCAACAGACCTAAAAAAACATAGAACTCAATGACCCCTGGCACAGAACTAAAGAAAACATAGAACTCAATGACCCCTGGCACAGACCTAAAGAAAACATAGAACTCAATGACCCCTGGCACAGACCTAAAGAAAACATAGAACTCAATGACCCCTGGCACAGACCTAAAAAAACATAGAACTCAATGACCCCTGGCACAGACCTAAAAAAATATAGAACTCAATGACCCCTGGCACAGACCTAAAAAAACATAGAACTCAATGACCCCTGGCACAGACCTAAAGAAAACATAGAACTCAATGACCCCTGGCACAGACCTAAAAAAACATAGAACCCAATGACCCCTGGCACAGACCTAAAAAAACATAGAACCCAATGACCCCTGGCACAGACCTAAAAAACATAGAACACAATGACCCCTGGCACAGACCTAAAGATACATAGAACTCAATGACCCCTGGCACAGACCTAAAGATACATAGAACTCAATGACCCCTGGCATAGACCTAAAAAAAACATAGAATTCAATAACTGCTGTAAGCGTTAGATCTTCTTAGTATGTACAATAATATTCCTATAGAAGCACAACAACAATAGTGGGAACGCAAATAGAATTGAGGATATTTACTTTGAATTAAGCAAAGAATTTTGCAATTTTAAAATAAAACAGATGAACAATTTAAGCAAAATAAAATATATGTATCGCTGTACACCATCACACCCTTAATATAACAAGTATCCCCCCCCCCCCCATCAATATTATTTAAATTCTACTTAACCTATATCTAATGTGAAACACCTGCGATTGTCACTTTAACGGAAATCATTCAGCTGTATGTCACTTTAACGGAAACCATTCAGCTGTATATCACTTTAACGGAAACCAATCAGCTGTATGTCACTTTAACGGAAACCATTCAGCTGTATGTCACTTTAATGGAAACCATTCAGCTGTATGTAACTTTAACGGAAACCATTCAGCTGTATGTCACTTTAACGGAAACCAATCAGCTGTATGTCACTTTAACGGAAACCATTCAGCTGTATGTCACTTTAACGGAAACCATTCAGCTGTATGTCACTTTAACGGAAACCATTCAGCTTTATGTCACTTTAACGGAAACCATTCAGCTGTATGTCACTTTAACGGAAACCATTCAGCTGTATGACACTCTAACGGAAACCATTCAGCTGTATGTCACTTTAACGGAAGACCATTCAGCTGTATATCACTTTAACGGAAACCAATCCGCTGTATGCCACTTTAACGGAAACCATTCATCTGTATGTCACTTTAACGGAAACCAATCAGCTGTATGCCACTTTAACGGAAACCATTCATCTGTATGTCACTTAAACGGAAACCAATCAGCTGTATGCCACTTTAACGGAAGACCATTCAGCTGTATATCACTTTAACGGAAACCAATCCGCTGTATGCCACTTTAACGGAAACCATTCATCTGTATGTCACTTTAACGGAAACCAATCAGCTGTATGTCACTTTAACGGAAACCATTCAGCTGTATGTCACTTTAACGGAAACCATTCAGCTGTATGTCACTTTAACGGAAACCATTCAGCTGTATGCCACTTTAACGGAAGACCATTCAGCTGTATATCACTTTAACGGAAACCAATCCGCTGTATGCCACTTTAACGGAAACCATTCATCTGTATGTCACTTTAACGGAAACCAATCAGCTGTATGTCACTTTAACGGAAACCATTCAGCTGTATGTCACTTTAACGGAAACCATTCAGCTGTATGTCACTTTAACGGAAACCATTCAGCTTTATGTCACTTTAACGGAAACCATTCAGCTGTATGTCACTTTAACGGAAACCATTCAGCTGTATGTCACTTTAACGGAAACCATTCATCTGTATGTCACTTTAACGGAAGACCATTCAGCTGTATATCACTTTAACGGAAACCAATCAGCTGTATATCACTTTAACGGAAACCAATCCGCTGTATGCCACTTTAACGGAAACCATTCATCTGTATGTCACTTTAACGGAAACCAATCAGCTGTATGCCACTTTAACGGAAACCATTCATCTGTATGTCACTTAAACGGAAACCAATCAGCTGTATGCCACTTTAACGGAAACCAATCAGCTGTATGCCACTTTAACGGAAACCATTCATCTGTATGTCACTTAAACGGAAACCAATCAGCTGTATGCCACTTTAACGGAAACCATTCAGCTGTATTTCACTTTAACGGAAACCATTCAGCTGTATGTCACTTTAACGGAAACCGTTCAGCTGTATGTCACTTTAACGGAAACCATTCAGCTGCAAATTTAACATTTCATAGTTCAACCGATTAATTGGGGGAAAATGAAACTAATTTTTCGAATATTTATTTGCTTTTGTGTGATATTCTACATAGGGATTTTAACAACATATACCGATTGCTGGGTGAATCTTTCATATTCAATCATATATTAACTAATGAGATGGATTATAAGGTTGTAAACCTTCCAGTTTGTTATATATCTTAGTTATATAGATTTAATTGATTTTAATTAAATTAAATGTAATTTGTATTGTGTAAACGAACCTTCCAATGATAATATATGGATGGCTCCGTCGTACATGTGGAAACCGGTGATGATGTCAAGTTGGAAGTTTTCCTTCTGCTGTGGAGTAAGTCTGTGGGTGCACAGAGACGCCTCTAGCAGATGTTCTGACATATCCTGGAAGCCTAAAGCTCTGGCGTTACATTGCTTCACTTTGGTCTCCACCTGAGAAAGGTTCAATTTAAATAAAACCTAATTAGTGACATTAATTATATTATGTAATTCAATAGGTATAAAGTGATGTTACGTAGCTCTTTATGTACAACTTTATAAGACTGGTGGCATTACGAGATGGATAGCTAGCAGTCCGTCTGTCTGTTTGTACTGGCAGTCCGTCTGTCTGTTTTCTATTTCATTGCTCATTTCTCGGCACATTTGACTTTCTTCAACAAAACAAATTAGGTATTTTTTTTAAATCAACATACAAACAGGCTTCTTCAATTCTTTCTGCCGCTAAAGGGTTAAAATCTCAAAGTAAAAACCTCCATGTAATGAAAGCAACAGAGACCAGTGGGCCGAAAACAAAAAAAAAAGGAAATATGAGCACTTATTGTCACAAGAATTAACAGTAAAGGAACAGAAAATTTCGAAATATGCCTAGTGTTTGAAAAACTATTTGTGTAATCGAAAAAAAACACAAAGGATATCGCACTCACACCAACTAACGGGCAACTTAAAATTTTAAATGAAAAAAAACTTTCAAATTCAGTAAAAAACTGAACTTTCGATACTAAATTATTTATTCAATACGATTAATACATACCACGTTACTATAGAAACGTAGTAAGTGTTTACCTTAACTTACCTGTCGAATAAATGTTTCATATTCAGCGTTGCAGACAATAATAATTCTAGAATATGGGCATCCTTGGAATCCAATATCGATGGGTGTTTCTATAGGAACAAACTCGTGTAGAGAATGGGCTAACTCGATGTACACATGGAGCGTTGATAGGGAATCGATGTAGTTGCCAGGGGCAACAGGGCCATCAACAGGCCCCTCTACTGCTGATTTTAACCCGTAAACCCTATTGACATAAAAATAATTGAAAAAATTGTAAGCTATACATCGCGATATAAATATATACAGCTGTACATAGCGATATAAATAGATACAGCTGTACATATCGATATAAATAGATACAGCTGTATATCGAGATATAAATAGATACAGCTGTACATCGCGATATAAATAGATACAGCTGTACATCGCGATATAAATAGATACAGCTGTACATATCGATATAAATAGATACAGCTGTACATCGCGATATAAATAGATACAGCTGTACATAGCGATATAAATAGATACAGCTGTACATATCGATATAAATAGATACAGCTGTACATATCGATATAAATAGATACAGCTGTACATATCGATATAAATAGATACAGCTGTACATCGCGATATAAATAGATACAGCTGTACACAGCGATATAAATAGATACAGCTGTACATATCGATATAAATAGATACAGCTGTACATATCGATATAAATAGATACAGCTGTACATATCGATATAAATAGATACAGCTGTACATCGCGATATAAATAGATACAGCTGTACATCGCGATATAAATAGATACAGCTGTACATCGCGATATAAATAGATACAGCTGTACATCGCGATATAAATAGATACAGCTGTACATCGCGATATAAATAGATACAGCTGTACATCGTGATATAAATAGATACAGCTGTACACAGCGATATAAATAGATACAGCTGTACATATCGATATAAATAGATACAGCTGTACATATCGATATAAATAGATACAGCTGTACATATCGATATAAATAGATACAGCTGTACATATCGATATAAATAGATACAGCTGTACATATCGATATAAATAGATACAGCTGTACATCGCGATATAAATAGATACAGCTGTACACAGCGATATAAATAGATACAGCTGTACATATCGATATAAATAGATACAGCTGTACATATCGATATAAATAGATACAGCTGTACATAGCGATATAAATAGATACAGCTGTACATCGCGATATAAATAGATACAGCTGTACATCGCGATATAAAGAGATACAGCTGTACATAGCGATATAAATAGATACAGCTGTACATAGCGATATAAATAGATACAGCTGTACATCGAGATATAAATAGATACAGCTGTACATCGCGATATAAATAGATACAGCTGTACATATCGATATAAATAGATACAGCTGTACATCGCGATATAAATAGATACAGCTGTACATCGCGATATAAATAGATACAGCTGTACATAGCGATATAAATAGATACAGCTGTACATCGAGATATAAATAGATACAGCTGTACATCGCGATATAAATAGATACAGCTGTACATATCGATATAAATAGATACAGCTGTACATCGCGATATAAATAGATACAGCTGTACATCGCGATATAAATAGATACAGCTGTACATCGCGATATAAATAGATACAGTTGTACATAGCGATATAAATAGATACAGCTGTACATATCGATATAAATAGATACAGCTGTACATATCGATATTAATAGATACAGCTGTACATCGCGATATAAATAGATACAGCTGTACATCGAGATATAAATAGATACAGCTGTACATCGCGATATAAATAGATACAGCTGTACATATTGATATAAATAGATACAGCTGTACATCGCGATATAAATAGATACAGCTGTACATTGCGATATAAATAGATACAGCTGTACATAGCGATATAAATAGATACAGCTGTACATATTGATATAAATAGATACAGCTGTACATATCGATATAAATAGATACAGCTGTACATAGCGATATAAATAGATACAGCTGTACATATCGATATAAATAGATACAGCTGTACATATCGATATAAATAGATACAGCTGTACATAGCGATATAAATAGATACAGCTGTACATCGCGATATAAATAGATACAGCTGTACATCGCGATATAAAGAGATACAGCTGTACATAGCGATATAAATAGATACAGCTGTACATATCGATATAAATAGATACAGCTGTACATCGAGATATAAATAGATACAGCTGTACATCGCGATATAAATAGATACAGCTGTACATATCGATATAAATAGATACAGCTGTACATAGCGATATAAATAGATACAGCTGTACATCGCGATATAGATAGATACAGCTGTACATATCGATATAAATAGATACAGCTGTACATATCGATATAAATAGATACAGCTGTATATCGAGATATAAATAGATACAGCTGTACATAGCGATATAAATAGATACAGCTGTACATCGCGATATAAATAGATACAGCTGTACATCGCGATATAAATAGATACAGCTGTATATCTCGATATAAATAGATACAGCTGTACATATCGATATAAATAGATACAGCTGTACATCGCGATATAAATAGATACAGCTGTACATCGCGATATAAATAGATACAGCTGTATATCTCGATATAAATAGATACAGCTGTACATAGCGATATAAATAGATACAGCTGTACATATCGATATAAATAGATACAGCTGTACATCGCGATATAAATAGATACAGCTGTACATCGCGATATAAATAGATACAGCTGTACATCGCGATATAAATAGATACAGCTGTACATCGAGATATAAATAGATACAGCTGTATATCTCGATATAAATAGATACAGCTGTACATAGCGATATAAATAGATACAGCTGTACATATCGATATAAATAGATACAGCTGTATATCGAGATATAAATAGATACAGCTGTACATCGCGATATAAATAGATACAGCTGTACATTGCGATATAAATAGATACAGCTGTACATAGCGATATAAATAGATACAGCTGTACATATCGATATAAATAGATACAGCTGTACATAGCGATATAAATAGATACAGCTGTACATCGCGATATAAATAGATACAGCTGTACATTGCGATATAAATAGATACAGCTGTACATAGCGATATAAATAGATACAGCTGTACATATTGATATAAATAGATACAGCTGTACATATCGATATAAATAGATACAGCTGTACATAGCGATATAAATAGATACAGCTGTACATATCGATATAAATAGATACAGCTGTACATATCGATATAAATAGATACAGCTGTACATAGCGATATAAATAGATACAGCTGTACATCGCGATATAAATAGATACAGCTGTACATCGCGATATAAAGAGATACAGCTGTACATAGCGATATAAATAGATACAGCTGTACATATCGATATAAATAGATACAGCTGTACATCGAGATATAAATAGATACAGCTGTACATCGCGATATAAATAGATACAGCTGTACATATCGATATAAATAGATACAGCTGTACATAGCGATATAAATAGATACAGCTGTACATCGCGATATAGATAGATACAGCTGTACATATCGATATAAATAGATACAGCTGTACATATCGATATAAATAGATACAGCTGTATATCGAGATATAAATAGATACAGCTGTACATAGCGATATAAATAGATACAGCTGTACATCGCGATATAAATAGATACAGCTGTACATCGCGATATAAATAGATACAGCTGTATATCTCGATATAAATAGATACAGCTGTACATATCGATATAAATAGATACAGCTGTACATCGCGATATAAATAGATACAGCTGTATATCTCGATATAAATAGATACAGCTGTACATAGCGATATAAATAGATACAGCTGTACATATCGATATAAATAGATACAGCTGTACATCGCGATATAAATAGATACAGCTGTACATCGCGATATAAATAGATACAGCTGTACATCGCGATATAAATAGATACAGCTGTACATCGAGATATAAATAGATACAGCTGTATATCGAGATATAAATAGATACAGCTGTACATATCGATATAAATAGATACAGCTGTACATATCGATATAAATAGATACAGCTGTACATCGCGATATAAATAGATACAGCTGTACATCGCGATATAAATAGATACAGCTGTACATCGCGATATAAATAGATACAGCTGTACATCGAGATATAAATAGATACAGCTGTATATCGAGATATAAATAGATACAGCTGTACATCGCGATATAAATAGATACAGCTGTACATCGAGATATAAATAGATACAGCTGTACATAGCGATATAAATAGATACAGCTGTACATATCGATATAAATAGATACAGCTGTACATATCGATATAAATAGATACAGCTGTACATCGCGATATAAATAGATACAGCTGTACATCGCGATATAAATAGATACAGCTGTACATCGAGATATAAATAGATACAGCTGTACATAGCGATATAAATAGATACAGCTGTACATATCGATATAAATAGATACAGCTGTACATATCGATATAAATAGATACAGCTGTACATCGCGATATAAATAGATACAGCTGTACATCGCGATATAAATAGATACAGCTGTACATCGCGATATAAATAGATACAGCTGTACATCGAGATATAAATAGATACAGCTGTATATCGAGATATAAATAGATACAGCTGTACATCGCGATATAAATAGATACAGCTGTACATCGAGATATAAATAGATACAGCTGTACATAGCGATATAAATAGATACAGCTGTACATATCGATATAAATAGATACAGCTGTATATCGAGATATAAATAGATACAGCTGTACATCGCGATATAAATAGATACAGCTGTACATCGCGATATAAATAGATACAGCTGTACATAGCGATATAAATAGATACAGCTGTACATAGCGATATAAATAGATACAGCTGTACATATCGATATAAATAGATACAGCTGTATATCGAGATATAAATAGATACAGCTGTACATCGCGATATAAATAGATACAGCTGTACATCGAGATATACATAGATACAGCTGTATATCTCGATATAAATAGATACAGTTGTACATAGCGATATAAATAGATACAGCTGTACATCGCGATATAAATAGATACAGCTGTACATAGCGATATAAATAGATACAGCTGTACATCGCGATATAAATAGATACAGCTGTACATCGCAATATAAATAGATACAGTTGTACATAGCGATATAAATAGATACAGCTGTACATAGCGATATAGATAGATACAGCTGTACATATCGATATAAATAGATACAGCTGTATATCGAGATATAAATAGATACAGCTGTACATCGCGATATAAATAGATACAGCTGTACATATTGATATAAATAGATACAGCTGTACATCGCGATATAAATAGATACAGCTGTACATCGAGATATAAATAGATACAGCTGTACATCGCGATATAAATAGATACAGCTGTACATCGAGATATAAATAGATACAGCTGTACATAGCGATATAAATAGATACAGCTGTACATAGCGATATAAATAGATACAGCTGTACATCGAGATATAAATAGATACAGCTGTATATCTCGATATAAATAGATACAGCTGTACATAGCGATATAAATAGATACAGCTGTACATAGCGATATAGATAGATACAGCTGTACATAGCGATATAAATAGATACAGCTGTACATAGCGATATAAATAGATACAGCTGTACATATCGATATAAATAGATACAGCTGTATATCGAGATATAAATAGATACAGCTGTACATCGCGATATAAATAGATACAGCTGTACATATTGATATAAATAGATACAGCTGTACATCGCGATATAAATAGATACAGCTGTACATCGAGATATAAATAGATACAGCTGTACATATCGATATAAATAGATACAGCTGTATATCGAGATATAAATAGATACAGCTGTACATCGCGATATAAATAGATACAGCTGTACATATCGATATAAATAGATACAGCTGTATATCGAGATATAAATAGATACAGCTTTACATCGCGATATAAATAGATACAGCTGTACATATTGATTTAAATAGATACAGCTGTACATAGCGATATAAATAGATACAGCTGTATATCGAGATATAAATAGATACAGCTGTACATCGCGATATAAATAGATACAGCTGTACATATTGATATAAATAGATACAGCTGTACATCGCGATATAAATAGATACAGCTGTACATATCGATATAAATAGATACAGCTGTATATCGAGATATAAATAGATACAGCTGTACATCGCGATATAAATAGATACAGCTGTACATATCGATATAAATAGATACAGCTGTATATCGAGATATAAATAGATACAGCTGTACATCGCGATATAAATAGATACAGCTGTACATATTGATTTAAATAGATACAGCTGTACATAGCGATATAAATAGATACAGCTGTACATATCGATATAAATAGATACAGTTGTATATCGAGATATAAATAGATACAGCTGTACATAGCGATATAAATAGATACAGCTGTACATATCGATATAAATAGATACAGCTGTATATCGAGATATAAATAGATACATCTGTACATCGAGATATAAATAGATACAGCTGTACATCGCGATATAAATAGATACAGCTGTACATAGCGATATAAATAGATACAGCTGTACATATCGATATAAATAGATACAGCTGTATATCGAGATATAAATAGATACAGCTGTACATCGAGATATAAATAGATACAGCTGTACATCGAGATATAAATAGATACAGCTGTACATCGAGATATAAATAGATACAGCTGTACATCGAGATATAAATAGATACAGTTGTACATCGAGATATAAATAGATACAGCTGTACATCGAGATATAAATAGATACAGCTGTACATCGAGATATAAATAGATACAGCTGTACATAGCGATATAAATAGATACAGCTGTACATAGCGATATAAATAGATACAGCTGTACATCGCGATATAAATAGATACAGCTGTACATCGAGATATAAATAGATACAGCTGTACATAGCGATATAAATAGATACAGCTGTACATAGCGATATAAATAGATACAGCTGTACATCGCGATATAAATAGATACAGCTGTACATCGAGATATAAATAGATACAGCTGTACATCGAGATATAAATAGATACAGCTGTACATAGCGATATAAATAGA
The DNA here is from genome assembly GCA_032718475.1 of Nemertoderma westbladi. Taxonomy (NCBI): domain Eukaryota; kingdom Metazoa; phylum Xenacoelomorpha; order Nemertodermatida; family Nemertodermatidae; genus Nemertoderma; species Nemertoderma westbladi. The sequence continues at coordinate 71,704 of JAUCBJ010008529.1, read as the reverse complement.
TACAGCTGTACATAGCGATATAAATAGATACAGCTGTACATCGCGATATAAATAGATACAGCTGTACATCGAGATATAAATAGATACAGCTGTATATCTCGATATAAATAGATACAGCTGTACATCGAGATATAAATAGTTACAGCTGTACATCGCGATATAAATAGATACAGCTGTACATAGCGATATAAATAGATACAGCTGTACATCGAGATATAAATAGATACAGCTGTACATCGAGATATAAATAGATACAGCTGTATATCTCGATATAAATAGATACAGCTGTACATCGAGATATAAATAGATACAGCTGTACATAGCGATATAAATAGATACAGCTGTACATCGAGATATAAATAGATACAGCTGTACATCGAGATATAAATAGATACAGCTGTATATCTCGATATAAATAGATACAGCTGTACATAGCGATATAAATAGATACAGCTGTATATCTCGATATAAATAGATACAGCTGTACATATCGATATAAATAGATACAGCTGTATATCGAGATATAAATAGTTACAGCTGTACATCGCGATATAAATAGATACAGCTGTACATAGCGATATAAATAGATACAGCTGTACATCGAGATATAAATAGATACAGCTGTACATCTCGATATAAATAGATACAGCTGTACATCGAGATATAAATAGATACAGCTGTACATCGAGATATAAATAGATACAGCTGTATATCTCGATATAAATAGATACAGCTGTACATCGCGATATAAATAGATACAGCTGTACATAGCGATATAAATAGATACAGCTGTACATCGAGATATAAATGGATACAGCTGTATATCTCGATATAAATAGATACAGCTGTACATCGAGATATAAATAGTTACAGCTGTACATCGCGATATAAATAGATACAGCTGTACATAGCGATATAAATAGATACAGCTGTACATCGAGATATAAATAGATACAGCTGTACATCGAGATATAAATAGATACAGCTGTACATCGAGATATAAATAGATACAGCTGTACATCGAGATATAAATAGATACAGCTGTACATCGAGATATAAATAGTTACAGCTGTACATCGCGATATAAATAGATACAGCTGTACATAGCGATATAAATAGATACAGCTGTACATCGAGATATAAATAGATACAGCTGTACATAGCGATATAAATAGATACAGCTGTACATAGCGATATAAATAGATACAGCTGTACATCGAGATATAAATAGATACAGCTGTATATCTCGATATAAATAGATACAGCTGTACATCGCGATATAAATAGATACAGCTGTACATATCAATATAAATAGATACAGCTGTATATCTCGATATAAATAGATACAGCTGTACATCGAGATATAAATAGTTACAGCTGTACATCGCGATATAAATAGATACAGCTGTACATAGCGATATAAATAGATACAGCTGTACATCGAGATATAAATAGATACAGCTGTACATCGAGATATAAATAGATACAGCTGTACATCGAGATATAAATAGATACAGCTGTACATCGAGATATAAATAGATACAGCTGTACATCGAGATATAAATAGTTACAGCTGTACATCGCGATATAAATAGATACAGCTGTACATAGCGATATAAATAGATACAGCTGTACATCGAGATATAAATAGATACAGCTGTACATAGCGATATAAATAGATACAGCTGTACATAGCGATATAAATAGATACAGCTGTACATCGAGATATAAATAGATACAGCTGTATATCTCGATATAAATAGATACAGCTGTACATCGCGATATAAATAGATACAGCTGTACATATCAATATAAATAGATACAGCTGTACATAGCGATATAAATAGATACAGCTGTACATCGCGATATAAATAGATACAGCTGTACATAGCGATATAAATAGATACAGCTGTACATCGAGATATAAATAGATACAGCTGTATATCTCGATATAAATAGATACAGCTGTACATCGAGATATAAATAGATACAGCTGTATATCTCGATATAAATAGATACAGCTGTACATAGCGATATAAATAGATACAGCTGTACATAACGATATAAATAGATACAGCTGTACATAGCGATATAAATAGATACAGCTGTACATCGCGATATAAATAGATACAGCTGTACATATCGATATAAATAGATACAGCTGTACATATCGATATAAATAGATACAGCTGTACATCGAGATATAAATAGATACAGCTGTACATCGAGATATAAATAGATACAGCTGTACATAGCGATATAAATAGATACAGCTGTACATCGCGATATAAATAGATACAGCTGTACATCGAGATATAAATAGATACAGCTGTACATCGAGATATAAATAGTTACAGCTGTACATCGAGATATAAATAGATACAGCTGTATATCTCGATATAAATAGATACAGCTGTACATCGCGATATAAATAGATACAGCTGTACATAGCGATATAAATAGATACAGCTGTACATCGAGATATAAATAGATACAGCTGTACATATCGATATAAATAGATACAGCTGTACATCGAGATATAAATAGATACAGCTGTATATCTCGATATAAATAGATACAGCTGTACATCGAGATATAAATAGTTACAGCTGTACATCGCGATATAAATAGATACAGCTGTACATAGCGATATAAATAGATACAGCTGTACATCGAGATATAAATAGATACAGCTGTACATATCGATATAAATAGATACAGCTGTACATCGAGATATAAATAGATACAGCTGTACATAGCGATATAAATAGATACAGCTGTACATCGAGATATAAATAGATACAACTGTACATATCGATATAAATAGATACAGCTGTACATCGAGATATAAATAGATACAGCTGTATATCTCGATATAAATAGATACAGCTGTACATCGCGATATAAATAGATACAGCTGTACATAGCGATATAAATAGATACAGCTGTACATCGAGATATAAATAGATACAGCTGTACATCGAGATATAAATAGATACAGCTGTACATCGAGATATAAATAGATACAGCTGTATATCTCGATATAAATAGATACAGCTGTACATCGAGATATAAATAGATACAGCTGTATATCTCGATATAAATAGATACAGCTGTACATCGCGATATAAATAGATACAGCTGTACATAGCGATATAAATAGATACAGCTGTACATCGAGATATAAATAGATACAGCTGTACATATCGATATAAATAGATACAGCTGTACATCGAGATATAAATAGATACAGCTGTATATCTCGATATAAATAGATACAGCTGTACATCGCGATATAAATAGATACAGCTGTACATAGCGATATAAATAGATACAGCTGTACATCGAGATATAAATAGATACAGCTGTACATATCGATATAAATAGATACAGCTGTACATCGAGATATAAATAGATACAGCTGTATATCTCGATATAAATAGATACAGCTGTACATCGCGATATAAATAGATACAGCTGTACATAGCGATATAAATAGATACAGCTGTACATCGAGATATAAATAGATACAGCTGTACATCGAGATATAAATAGATACAGCTGTACATCGAGATATAAATAGATACAGCTGTATATCTCGATATAAATAGATACAGCTGTACATCGCGATATAAATAGATACAGCTGTACATCGAGATATAAATAGATACAGCTGTACATAGCGATATAAATAGATACAGCTGTACATCGAGATATAAATAGATACAGCTGTATATCTCGATATAAATAGATACAGCTGTACATCGAGATATAAATAGTTACAGCTGTACATCGCGATATAAATAGATACAGCTGTACATCGAGATATAAATAGATACAGCTGTACATATCGATATAAATAGATACAGCTGTACACATCGATATAAGTAGATACAGCTGTACATAGCGATATCAATAGATACAGCTGTACATAGCGATATAAATAGATACAGCTGTACATCGCGATATAAATAGATACAGCTGTACATCGCGATATAAATAGATACAGCTGTACATATCGATATAAATAGATACAGCTGTACATATCAATATAAATAGATACAGCTGTACATCGCGATATAAATAGATACAGCTGTACATCGCGATATAAATAGATACAGCTGTACATATCGATATAAATAGATACAGCTGTACATCGCGATATAAATAGATACAGCTGTACATAACGATATAAATAGATACAGCTGTACATAGCGATATAAATAGATACAGCTGTACATCGCGATATAAATAGATACAGCTGTACATATCAATATAAATAGATACAGCTGTACATAGCGATATAAATAGATACAGCTGTACATAGCGATATAAATAGATACAGCTGTACATATCAATATAAATAGATACAGCTGTACATCGCGATATAAATAGATACAGCTGTACATATCGATATAAATAGATACAGCTGTACATATCAATATAAATAGATACAGCTGTACATCGCGATATAAATAGATACAGCTGTACATCGCGATATAAATAGATACAGCTGTACATATCGATATAAATAGATACAGCTGTACATCGCGATATAAATAGATACAGCTGTACATCGCGATATAAATAGATACAGCTGTACATATCGATATAAATAGATACAGCTGTACATCGCGATATAAATAGATACAGCTGTACATAACGATATAAATAGATACAGCTGTACATAGCGATATAAATAGATACAGCTGTACATCGCGATATAAATAGATACAGCTGTATATCTCGATATAAATAGATACAGCTGTACATCGAGATATAAATAGTTACAGCTGTACATCGCGATATAAATAGATACAGCTGTACATAGCGATATAAATAGATACAGCTGTACATCGAGATATAAATAGATACAGCTGTACATCGAGATATAAATAGATACAGCTGTATATCTCGATATAAATAGATACAGCTGTACATCGAGATATAAATAGTTACAGCTGTACATCGCGATATAAATAGATACAGCTGTACATCGCGATATAAATAGATACAGCTGTACATAGCGATATAAATAGATACAGTTGTACATCGAGATATAAATAGATACAGCTGTACATAGCGATATAAATAGATACAGCTGTATATCTCGATATAAATAGATACAGCTGTATATCTCGATATAAATAGATACAGCTGTACATCGCGATATAAATAGATACAGCTGTACATATCGATATAAATAGATACAGCTGTACATCGAGATATAAATAGATACAGCTGTACATAGCGATATAAATAGATACAGCTGTATATCTCGATATAAATAGATACAGCTGTATATCTCGATATAAATAGATACAGCTGTACATAGCGATATAAATAGATACAGCTGTACATAACGATATAAATAGATACAGCTGTACATATCGATATAAATAGATACAGCTGTACATCGAGATATAAATAGATACAGCTGTACATCGAGATATAAATAGATACAGCTGTATATCTCGATATAAATAGATACAGCTGTACATCGAGATATAAATAGATACAGCTGTACATAACGATATAAATAGATACAGCTGTACATAGCGATATAAATAGATACAGCTGTACATCGAGATATAAATAGATACAGCTGTACATCGAGATATAAATAGTTACAGCTGTACATAGCGATATAAATAGATACAGCTGTACATCGAGATATAAATAGATACAGCTGTACATAGCGATATAAATAGATACAGCTGTACATAGCGATATAAATAGATACAGCTGTATATCTCGATATAAATAGATACAGCTGTACATCGAGATATAAATAGTTACAGCTGTACATCGCGATATAAATAGATACAGCTGTACATAAAGATATAAATAGATACAGCTGTACATCTCGATATAAATAGATACAGCTGTACATCGCGATATAAATAGATACAGCTGTACATAGCGATATAAATAGATACAGCTGTACATCGAGATATAAATAGATACAGCTGTACATCGAGATATAAATAGATACAGCTGTATATCTCGATATAAATAGATACAGCTGTACATAGCGATATAAATAGATACAGCTGTACATCGAGATATAAATAGATACAGCTGTACATCGCGATATAAATAGATACAGCTGTACATAGCGATATAAATAGATACAGCTGTACATCGAGATATAAATAGATACAGCTGTACATCGAGATATAAATAGATACAGCTGTATATCTCGATATAAATAGATACAGCTGTACATCGAGATATAAATAGTTACAGCTGTACATCGCGATATAAATAGATACAGCTGTACATAGCGATATAAATAGATACAGCTGTACATCGAGATATAAATAGATACAGCTGTACATCGAGATATAAATAGATACAGCTGTACATCGCGATATAAATAGATACAGCTGTATATCTCGATATAAATAGATACAGCTGTACATCGAGATATAAATAGTTACAGCTGTACATCGCGATATAAATAGATACAGCTGTACATAGCGATATAAATAGATACAGCTGTACATCGAGATATAAATAGATACAGCTGTACATAGCGATATAAATAGATACAGCTGTACATCGCGATATAAATAGATACAGCTGTACATAGCGATATAAATAGATACAGCTGTACATCGAGATATAAATAGATACAGCTGTACATAGCGATATAAATAGATACAGCTGTACATATCGATATAAATAGATACAGCTGTACATCGCGATATAAATAGATACAGCTGTATATCTCGATATAAATAGATACAGCTGTACATCGAGATATAAATAGATACAGCTGTACATCGCGATATAAATAGATACAGCTGTACATAGCGATATAAATAGATACAGCTGTACATCGAGATATAAATAGATACAGCTGTACATCGAGATATAAATAGATACAGCTGTACATAGCGATATAAATAGATACAGCTGTACATCGAGATATAAATAGATACAGCTGTACATCGAGATATAAATAGATACAGCTGTATATCTCGATATAAATAGATACAGCTGTACATCGCGATATAAATAGATACAGCTGTACATCGAGATATAAATAGATACAGCTGTACATCGAGATATAAATAGATACAGCTGTACATCGAGATATAAATAGATACAGCTGTACATAGCGATATAAATAGATACAGCTGTACATAGCGATATAAATAGATACAGCTGTACATCGAGATATAAATAGATACAGCTGTACATCTCGATATAAATAGATACAGCTGTACATCGCGATATAAATAGATACAGCTGTACATCGCGATATAAATAGATACAGCTGTACATCGCGATATAAATAGATACAGCTGTACATCGAGATATAAATAGATACAGCTGTACATCGAGATATAAATAGATACAGCTGTACATCGCGATATAAATAGATACAGCTGTACATCGAGATATAAATAGATACAGCTGTATATCTCGATATAAATAGATACAGCTGTACATCGCGATATAAATAGATACAGCTGTACATCGCGATATAAATAGATACAGCTGTACATCGCGATATAAATAGATACAGCTGTACATAGCGATATAAATAGATACAGCTGTACATCGCGATATAAATAGATACAGCTGTACATATCGATATAAATAGATACAGCTGTACATAGCGATATAAATAGATACAGCTGTACATCGCGATATAAATAGATACAGCTGTATATCGCGATATAAATAGATACAGCTGTACATCGAGATATAAATAGATACAGCTGTACATAGCGATATAAATAGATACAGCTGTACATAGCGATATAAATAGATACAGCTGTATATCTCGATATAAATAGATACAGCTGTACATCGCGATATAAATAGATACAGCTGTACATAGCGATATAAATAGATACAGCTGTACATATCGATATAAATAGATACAGCTGTATATCGAGATATAAATAGATACAGCTGTACATCGCGATATAAATAGATACAGCTGTACATCGCGATATAAATAGATACAGCTGTACATAGCGATATAAATAGATACAGCTGTATATCTCGATATAAATAGATACAGCTGTACATCGCGATATAAATAGATACAGCTGTACATAGCGATATAAATAGATACAGCTGTACATATCGATATAAATAGATACAGCTGTATATCGAGATATAAATAGATACAGCTGTACATCGAGATATAAATAGATACAGCTGTACATCGAGATATAAATAGATACAGCTGTACATCGAGATATAAATAGATACAGCTGTACATAGCGATATAAATAGATACAGCTGTACATAGCGATATAAATAGATACAGCTGTACATCGCGATATAAATAGATACAGCTGTACATATCGATATAAATAGATACAGCTGTACATCGAGATATAAATAGATACAGCTGTACATAGCGATATAAATAGATACAGCTGTATATCTCGATATAAATAGATACAGCTGTACATCGCGATATAAATAGATACAGCTGTACATAGCGATATAAATAGATACAGCTGTACATATCGATATAAATAGATACAGCTGTACATCGAGATATAAATAGATACAGCTGTACATAGCGATATAAATAGATACAGCTGTATATCTCGATATAAATAGATACAGCTGTACATCGCGATATAAATAGATACAGCTGTACATAGCGATATAAATAGATACAGCTGTACATATCGATATAAATAGATACAGCTGTATATCGAGATATAAATAGATACAGCTGTACATCGAGATATAAATAGATACAGCTGTACATCGAGATATAAATAGATACAGCTGTACATCGAGATATAAATAGATACAGCTGTACATAGCGATATAAATAGATACAGCTGTACATAGCGATATAAATAGATACAGCTGTACATCGCGATATAAATAGATACAGCTGTACATCGCGATATAAATAGATACAGCTGTACATAGCGATATAAATAGATACAGCTGTACATATCGATATAAATAGATACAGCTGTACATATCGATATAAATAGATACAGCTGTACATCGCGATATAGATAGATACAGCTGTACATAGCGATATAAATAGATACAGCTGTACATAGCGATATAAATAGATACAGCTGTACATAGCGATATAAATAGATACAGCTGTACATATCGATATAAATAGATACAGCTGTACATCGCGATATAGATAGATACAGCTGTACATAGCGATATAAATAGATACAGCTGTACATATCGATATAAATAGATACAGCTGTACATCGCGATATAAATAGATACAGCTGTACATATCGATATAAATAGATACAGCTGTACATATCGATATAAATAGATACAGCTGTACATCGCGATATAGATAGATACAGCTGTACATAGCGATATAAATAGATACAGCTGTACATAGCGATATAAATAGATACAGCTGTACATATCGATATAAATAGATACAGCTGTACATCGCGATATAGATAGATACAGCTGTACATCGCGATATAAATAGATACAGCTGTACATCGCGATATAAATAGATACAGCTGTACATCGCGATATAAATAGATACAGCTGTACATCGCGATATAAATAGATACAGCTGTACATCGCGATATAAATAGATACAGCTGTACATAGCGATATAAATTGATACAGCTGTACATATCGATATAAATAGATACAGCTGTACATCGCGATATAAATAGATACAGCTGTACATCGCGATATAGATAGATACAGCTGTACATAGCGATATAAATAGTTACAGCTGTACATCGCGATATAAATAGATACAGCTGTACATAGCGATATAAATAGATACAGCTGTACATCGCGATATAAATAGATACAGCTGTACATAGCGATATAAATAGATACAGCTGTACATCGCGATATAAATAGATACAGCTGTACATCGAGATATAAATAGATACAGCTGTACATCGAGATATAAATAGATACAGCTGTACATAGCGATATAAATAGATACAGCTGTACATCGCGATATAGATAGATACAGCTGTACATCGAGATATAAATAGATACAGCTGTATATCGCGATATAAATAGATACAGCTGTACATCGCGATATAAATAGATACAGCTGTACATAGCGATATAAATAGATACAGCTGTACATCGCGATATAAATAGATACAGATGTAAATCGCGATATAAATAGATACAGCTGTACATCGCGATATAAATAGATACATTTGTACATCGCGATATAAATAGATACATCTGTACATCGCAATATAAATAGATACATCTGTACATCGCGATATAAATAGATACAGCTGTACATCGCGATATAAATAGATACAGCTGTACATCGCGATATAAATAGATACAGCTGTACATAGCGATATAAATAGATACAGCTGTACATCGAGATATAAATAGATACAGCTGTACATAGCGATATAAATAGATACAGCTGTACATATCGATATAAATAGATACAGCTGTACATCGCGATATAAATAGATACAGCTGTATATCTCGATATAAATAGATACAGCTGTACATCGAGATATAAATAGTTACAGCTGTACATCGCGATATAAATAGATACAGCTGTACATAGCGATATAAATAGATACAGCTGTACATCGAGATATAAATAGATACAGCTGTACATCGAGATATAAATAGATACAGCTGTACATAGCGATATAAATAGATACAGCTGTACATCGAGATATAAATAGATACAGCTGTACATCGAGATATAAATAGATACAGCTGTATATCTCGATATAAATAGATACAGCTGTACATCGCGATATAAATAGATACAGCTGTACATCGAGATATAAATAGATACAGCTGTACATCGAGATATAAATAGATACAGCTGTACATCGAGATATAAATAGATACAGCTTGACATAGCGATATAAATAGATACAGCTGTACATAGCGATATAAATAGATACAGCTGTACATCGAGATATAAATAGATACAGCTGTATATCTCGATATAAATAGATACAGCTGTACATCGCGATATAAATAGATACAGCTGTACATCGCGATATAAATAGATACAGCTGTACATCGCGATATAAATAGATACAGCTGTACATCGAGATATAAATAGATACAGCTGTACATCGAGATATAAATAGATACAGCTGTACATCGCGATATAAATAGATACAGCTGTACATCGAGATATAAATAGATACAGCTGTATATCTCGATATAAATAGATACAGCTGTACATCGCGATATAAATAGATACAGCTGTACATCGCGATATAAATAGATACAGCTGTACATCGCGATATAAATAGATACAGCTGTACATAGCGATATAAATAGATACAGCTGTACATCGCGATATAAATAGATACAGCTGTACATATCGATATAAATAGATACAGCTGTACATAGCGATATAAATAGATACAGCTGTACATCGCGATATAAAGAGATACAGCTGTATATCGCGATATAAATAGATACAGCTGTACATCGAGATATAAATAGATACAGCTGTACATAGCGATATAAATAGATACAGCTGTACATAGCGATATAAATAGATACAGCTGTATATCTCGATATAAATAGATACAGCTGTACATCGCGATATAAATAGATACAGCTGTACATAGCGATATAAATAGATACAGCTGTACATATCGATATAAATAGATACAGCTGTATATCGAGATATAAATAGATACAGCTGTACATCGCGATATAAATAGATACAGCTGTACATCGCGATATAAATAGATACAGCTGTACATAGCGATATAAATAGATACAGCTGTATATCTCGATATAAATAGATACAGCTGTACATCGCGATATAAATAGATACAGCTGTACATAGCGATATAAATAGATACAGCTGTACATATCGATATAAATAGATACAGCTGTATATCGAGATATAAATAGATACAGCTGTACATCGAGATATAAATAGATACAGCTGTACATCGAGATATAAATAGATACAGCTGTACATCGAGATATAAATAGATACAGCTGTACATAGCGATATAAATAGATACAGCTGTACATAGCGATATAAATAGATACAGCTGTACATCGCGATATAAATAGATACAGCTGTACATATCGATATAAATAGATACAGCTGTACATCGAGATATAAATAGATACAGCTGTACATAGCGATATAAATAGATACAGCTGTATATCTCGATATAAATAGATACAGCTGTACATCGCGATATAAATAGATACAGCTGTACATAGCGATATAAATAGATACAGCTGTACATATCGATATAAATAGATACAGCTGTACATCGAGATATAAATAGATACAGCTGTACATAGCGATATAAATAGATACAGCTGTATATCTCGATATAAATAGATACAGCTGTACATCGCGATATAAATAGATACAGCTGTACATAGCGATATAAATAGATACAGCTGTACATATCGATATAAATAGATACAGCTGTATATCGAGATATAAATAGATACAGCTGTACATCGAGATATAAATAGATACAGCTGTACATCGAGATATAAATAGATACAGCTGTACATCGAGATATAAATAGATACAGCTGTACATAGCGATATAAATAGATACAGCTGTACATAGCGATATAAATAGATACAGCTGTACATCGCGATATAAATAGATACAGCTGTACATCGCGATATAAATAGATACAGCTGTACATAGCGATATAAATAGATACAGCTGTACATATCGATATAAATAGATACAGCTGTACATATCGATATAAATAGATACAGCTGTACATCGCGATATAGATAGATACAGCTGTACATAGCGATATAAATAGATACAGCTGTACATAGCGATATAAATAGATACAGCTGTACATAGCGATATAAATAGATACAGCTGTACATATCGATATAAATAGATACAGCTGTACATCGCGATATAGATAGATACAGCTGTACATAGCGATATAAATAGATACAGCTGTACATATCGATATAAATAGATACAGCTGTACATCGCGATATAAATAGATACAGCTGTACATATCGATATAAATAGATACAGCTGTACATATCGATATAAATAGATACAGCTGTACATCGCGATATAGATAGATACAGCTGTACATAGCGATATAAATAGATACAGCTGTACATAGCGATATAAATAGATACAGCTGTACATATCGATATAAATAGATACAGCTGTACATCGCGATATAGATAGATACAGCTGTACATCGCGATATAAATAGATACAGCTGTACATCGCGATATAAATAGATACAGCTGTACATCGCGATATAAATAGATACAGCTGTACATCGCGATATAAATAGATACAGCTGTACATCGCGATATAAATAGATACAGCTGTACATAGCGATATAAATTGATACAGCTGTACATATCGATATAAATAGATACAGCTGTACATCGCGATATAAATAGATACAGCTGTACATCGCGATATAGATAGATACAGCTGTACATAGCGATATAAATAGTTACAGCTGTACATCGCGATATAAATAGATACAGCTGTACATAGCGATATAAATAGATACAGCTGTACATCGCGATATAAATAGATACAGCTGTACATAGCGATATAAATAGATACAGCTGTACATCGCGATATAAATAGATACAGCTGTACATCGAGATATAAATAGATACAGCTGTACATCGAGATATAAATAGATACAGCTGTACATAGCGATATAAATAGATACAGCTGTACATCGCGATATAGATAGATACAGCTGTACATCGAGATATAAATAGATACAGCTGTATATCGCGATATAAATAGATACAGCTGTACATCGCGATATAAATAGATACAGCTGTACATAGCGATATAAATAGATACAGCTGTACATCGCGATATAAATAGATACAGATGTAAATCGCGATATAAATAGATACAGCTGTACATCGCGATATAAATAGATACATTTGTACATCGCGATATAAATAGATACATCTGTACATCGCAATATAAATAGATACATCTGTACATCGCGATATAAATAGATACAGCTGTACATCGCGATATAAATAGATACAGCTGTACATCGCGATATAAATAGATACAGCTGTACATCGCGATATAAATAGATACAGCTGTACATCGCGATATAAATAGATACAGCTGTACATCGAGATATAAATAGATACAGCTGTACATCGCGATATAAATAGATACAGCTGTACATCGCGATATAAATAGATACAGCTGTACATCGCGATATAAATAGATACAGCTGTACATAGCGATATAAATAGATACAGCTGTACATCGCGATATAAATAGATACAGCTGTACATCGCGATATAAATAGATACAGCTGTACATCGCGATATAAATAGATACAGCTGTACATAGCGATATAAATAGATACAGCTGTACATCGCGATATAAATAGATACAGCTGTACATATCGATATAAATAGATACAGCTGTACATAGCGATATAAATAGATACAGCTGTACATCGCGATATAAAGAGATACAGCTGTATATCGCGATATAAATAGATACAGCTGTACATATTGATATAAATAGATACAGCTGTACATATCGATATAAATAGATACAGCTGTACATAGCGATATAAATAGATACAGCTGTACATCGCGATATAAATAGATACAGCTGTACATCGAGATATAAATAGATACAGCTGTACATCGCGATATAAATAGATACAGCTGTACATCGAGATATAAATAGATACAGCTGTACATATCAATATAAATAGATACAGCTGTATATCGCGATATAAATAGATACAGCTGTACATATCGATATAAATAGATACAGCTGTACATAGCGATATAAATAGATACAGCTGTACATAGCGATATAAATAGATACAGCTGTACATCGCGATATAAATAGATACAGCTGTACATCGCGATATAAATAGATACAGCTGTACATCGCGATATAAATAGATACAGCTGTACATAGCGATATAAATAGATACAGCTGTACATCGCGATATAAATAGATACAGCTGTACATAGCGATATAAATAGATACAGCTGTACATCGCGATATAAATAGATACAGCTGTACATATCGATATAAATAGATACAGCTGTACATATCGATATAAATAGTTACAGCTGTACATCGCGATATAAATAGATACAGCTGTACATAGCGATATAAATAGATACAGCTGTACATCGCGATATAAATAGATACAGCTGTACATCGAGATATAAATAGATACAGCTGTACATAGCGATATAAATAGATACAGCTGTACATCGCGATATAAATAGATACAGCTGTACATCGAGATATAAATAGATACAGCTGTACATCGAGATATAAATAGATACAGCTGTACATAGCGATATAAATAGATACAGCTGTACATCGCGATATAGATAGATACAGCTGTACATAGCGATATAAATAGTTACAGCTGTACATCGCGATATAAATAGATACAGCTGTACATAGCGATATAAATAGATACAGCTGTACATCGCGATATAAATAGATACAGCTGTACATCGCGATATAAATAGATACAGCTGTACATCGCGATATAAATAGATACAGCTGTACATCGAGATATAAATAGATACAGCTGTACATAGCGATATAAATAGATACAGCTGTACATCGAGATATAAATAGATACAGCTGTATATCGCGATATAAATAGATACAGCTGTACATAGCGATATAAATAGATACAGCTGTACATCGAGATATAAATAGATACAGCTGTACATAGCGATATAAATAGATACAGCTGTACATAGCGATATAAATAGATACAGCTGTACATCGAGATATAAATACAGTAGATACAGCTGTACATAGCGATATAAATAGATACAGCTATACATAGCGATATAAATAGATACAGCTGTACATCGAGATATAAATAGATACAGCTGTACATCGAGATATAAATAGATACAGCTGTACATAGCGATATAAATAGATACAGATGTAAATCGCGATATAAATAGATACAGCTGTACATCGCGATATAGATAGATACAGCTGTACATAGCGATATAAATAGATACAGCTGTACATAGCGATATAAATAGATACAGCTGTACATCGCGATATAAATAGATACAGCTGTACATCGCGATATAAATAGATACAGCTGTACATCGCGATATAAATAGATACAGCTGTACATCGCGATATAAATAGATACAGCTGTACATCGCGATATAAATAGATACAGCTGTACATCGCGATATAAATAGATACAGCTGTACATCGCGATATAGATAGATACAGCTGTACATAGCGATATAAATAGATACAGCTGTACATCGCGATATAAATAGATACAGCTGTACATCGCGATATAGATAGATACAGCTGTACATCGCGATATAAATAGATACAGCTGTACATCGCGATATAAATAGATACAGCTGTACATCGCGATATAAATAGATACAGCTGTACATCGAGATATAAATAGATACAGATGTAAATCGCGTTATAAATAGATACAGCTGTACATCGCGATATAAATAGATACAGCTGTACATCGCGATATAAATAGATACAGCTGTACATAGCGATATAAATAGATACAGCTGTACATCGCGATATAAATAGATACAGCTGTACATAGCGATATAAATAGATACAGCTGTACATCGCGATATAAATAGATACAGCTGTACATCGCGATATAAATAGATACAGCTGTACATCGCGATATAAATAGATACAGCTGTACATCGCGATATAAATAGATACAGCTGTACATCGCGATATAAATAGATACAGCTGTACATAGCGATATAAATAGATACAGCTGTACATCGCGATATAAATAGATACAGCTGTACATCGCGATATAAATAGATACAGCTGTACATAGCGATATAAATAGATACAGCTGTACATCGCGATATAAATAGATACAGCTGTACATAGCGATATAAATAGATACAGCTCTACATCGCGATATAAATAGATACAGCTGTACATCGCGATATAAATAGATACAGCTGTACATCGCGATATAAATAGATACAGCTGTACATCGAGATATAAATAGATACAGATGTAAATCGCGATATAAATAGATACAGCTGTACATCGCGATATAAATAGATACAGCTGTACATCGCGATATAAATAGATACAGCTGTACATCGCGATATAAAGAGATACAGCTGTATATCGCGATATAAATAGATACAGCTGTACATATCGATATAAATAGATACAGCTGTACATATCGATATAAATAGATACAGCTGTACATAGCGATATAAATAGATACAGCTGTACATCGCGATATAAATAGATACAGCTGTACATCGAGATATAAATAGATACAGCTGTACATCGCGATATAAATAGATACAGCTGTACATCGAGATATAAATAGATACAGCTGTACATATCAATATAAATAGATACAGCTGTATATCGCGATATAAATAGATACAGCTGTACATATCGATATAAATAGATACAGCTGTACATCGCGATATAAATAGATACAGCTGTACATAGCGATATAAATAGATACAGCTGTACATATCGAAATAAATAGATACAGCTGTACATCGCGATATAAATAGATACAGCTGTACATATCGATATAAATAGATACAGCTGTACATATCGATATAAATAGATACAGCTGTACATAGCGATATAAATAGATACAGCTGTACATAGCGATATAAATAGATACAGCTGTACATATCGATATAAATAGATACAGCTGTACATCGCGATATAGATAGATACAGCTGTACATAGCGATATAAATAGATACAACTGTACATCGCGATATAGATAGATACAGCTGTACATCGAGATATAAATAGATACAGCTGTATATCTCGATATAAATAGATACAGCTGTACATAGCGATATAAATAGATACAGCTGTACATAGCGATATAAATAGATACAGCTGTACATATCGATATAAATAGATACAGCTGTACATATCGATATAAATAGATACAGCTGTACATCGCGATATAAATAGATACAGCTGTACATCGCGATATAAATAGATACAGCTGTACATCGCGATATAAATAGATACAGCTGTACATCGCGATATAAATAGATACAGCTGTACATCGCGATATAAATAAATACAGCTGTACATCGCGATATAAATAGATACAGCTGTACATTGCGATATAAATAGATACAGCTGTACATCGCGATATAAATAGATACAGCTGTACATAGCGATATAAATAGATACAGCTGTACATAGCGATATAAATAGATACAGCTGTACATAGCGATATAAATAGATACAGCTGTACATCGCGATATAAATAGATACAGTTGTACATCGAGATATAAATAGATACAGCTGTACATAGCGATATAAATAGATACAGCTGTACATAGCGATATAAATAGATACAGCTGTACATAGCGATATAAATAGATACAGCTGTACATCGCGATATAAATAGATACAGTTGTACATCGAGATATAAATAGATACAGCTGTACATATCGATATAAATAGATACAGCTGTACATAGCGATATAAATAGATACAGTTGTACATCGCGATATAAATAGATACAGCTGTACATCGCGATATAAATAGATACAGCTGTACATCGAGATATAAATAGATACAGCTGTACATAGCGATATAAATAGATACAGCTGTACATCGCGATATAAATAGATACAGTTGTACATCGAGATATAAATAGATACAGCTGTACATATCGATATAAATAGATACAGCTGTACATAGCGATATAAATAGATACAGTTGTACATCGCGATATAAATAGATACAGCTGTACATCGAGATATAAATAGATACAGCTGTACATCGAGATATAAATAGATACAGCTGTACATAGCGATATAAATAGATACAGCTGTACATCGCGATATAGATAGATACAGCTGTACATAGCGATATAAATAGTTACAGCTGTACATCGCGATATAAAT
This sequence comes from Nemertoderma westbladi, assembly GCA_032718475.1. Taxonomy (NCBI): domain Eukaryota; kingdom Metazoa; phylum Xenacoelomorpha; order Nemertodermatida; family Nemertodermatidae; genus Nemertoderma; species Nemertoderma westbladi. The sequence goes on along the minus strand of JAUCBJ010008529.1, from coordinate 52,802 downwards.
AGATACAGCTGTACATAGCGATATAAATAGATACAGCTGTACATCGCGATATAAATAGATACAGCTGTACATCGCGATATAAATAGATACAGCTGTACATCGCGATATAAATAGATACAGCTGTACATCGAGATATAAATAGATACAGATGTAAACCGCGATATAAATAGATACAGCTGTACATCGCGATATAAATAGATACAGCTGTACATCGCGATATAAATAGATACAGCTGTACATCGCGATATAAATAGATACAGCTGTACATCGAGATATAAATATATACAGCTGTACATCGCGATATAAATAGATACAGCTGTACATCGCGATATAAATAGATATCGCTGTACATAGCGATATAAATAGATACAGCTGTACATCGCGATATAAATAGATACAGCTGTACATATCGATATAAATAGATACAGCTGTACATAGCGATATAAATAGATACAGCTGTACATCGCGATATAAATAGATACAGCTGTACATCGCGATATAAAGAGATACAGCTGTATATCGCGATATAAATAGATACAGCTGTACATATCGATATAAATAGATACAGCTGTACATATCGATATAAATAGATACAGCTGTACATAGCGATATAAATAGATACAGCTGTACATCGCGATATAAATAGATACAGCTGTACATCGAGATATAAATAGATACAGCTGTACATCGCGATATAAATAGATACAGCTGTACATCGAGATATAAATAGATACAGCTGTACATATCAATATAAATAGATACAGCTGTATATCGCGTTATAAATAGATACAGCTGTACATATCGATATAAATAGATACAGCTGTACATCGCGATATAAATAGATACAGCTGTACATAGCGATATAAATAGATACAGCTGTACATATCGATATAAATAGATACAGCTGTACATCGCGATATAAATAGATACAGCTGTACATAGCGATATAAATAGATACAGCTGTACATATCGATATAAATAGATACAGCTGTACATCGCGATATAGATAGATACAGCTGTACATAGCGATATAAATAGATACAGCTGTACATAACGATATAAATAGATACAGCTGTACATAGCGATATAAATAGATACAGCTGTACATAACGATATAAATAGATACAGCTGTACATAGCGATATAAATAGATACAGCTGTACATAGCGATATAAATAGATACAGCTGTACATATCGATATAAATAGATACAGCTGTACATCGCGATATAGATAGATACAGCTGTACATAGCGATATAAATAGATACAGCTGTATATCTCGATATAAATAGATACAGCTGTACATAGCGATATAAATAGATACAGCTGTACATATCGATATAAATAGATACAGCTGTACATCGCGACATAGATAGATACAGCTGTACATCGAGATATAAATAGATACAGCTGTATATCTCGATATAAATAGATACAGCTGTACATAGCGATATAAATAGATACAGCTGTACATAGCGATATAAATAGATACAGCTGTACATATCGATATAAATAGATACAGCTGTACATATCGATATAAATAGATACAGCTGTACATCGCGATATAAAAAGATACAGCTGTACATCGCGATATAAATAGATACAGCTGTACATCGCGATATAAATAGATACAGCTGTACATCGCGATATAAATAAATACAGCTGTACATCGCGATATAAATAGATACAGCTGTACATCGAGATATAAATAGATACAGCTGTACATAGCGATATAAATAGATACAGCTGTACATAGCGATATAAATAGATACAGCTGTACATAGCGATATAAATAGATACAGCTGTACATCGCGATATAAATAGATACAGTTGTACATAGAGATATAAATAGATACAGCTGTACATATCGATATAAATAGATACAGCTGTACATAGCGATATAAATAGATACAGTTGTACATCGCGATATAAATAGATACAGCTGTACATCGCGATATAAATAGATACAGCTGTACATCGCGATATAAATAGATACAGCTGTACATCGAGATATAAATAGATACAGCTGTACATAGCGATATAAATAGATACAGCTGTACATAGCGATATAAATAGATACAGCTGTACATCGCGATATAAATAGATACAGCTGTACATATCGATATAAATAGATACAGCTGTACAGAGCGATATAAATAGATACAGTTGTACATCGAGATATAAATAGTTACAGCTGTACATAGCGATATAAATAGATACAGCTGTACATCGAGATATAAATAGATACAGCTGTACATAGCGATATAAATAGATACAGCTGTACATCGCGATATAAATAGATACAGCTGTACATCGAGATATAAATAGTTACAGCTGTACATAGCGATATAAATAGATACAGCTGTACATCGAGATATAAATAGATACAGTTGTACATCGAGATATAAATAGTTACAGCTGTACATAGCGATATAAATAGATACAGCTGTACATCGAGATATAAATAGATACAGCTGTACATAGCGATATAAATAGATACAGCTGTACATAGCGATATAAATAGATACAGCTGTACATAGCGATATAAATAGATACAGCTGTACATCGCGATATAAATAGATACAGTTGTACATCGAGATATAAATAGTTACAGCTGTACATAGCGATATAAATAGATACAGCTGTACATCGAGATATAAATAGATACAGCTGTACATAGCGATATAAATAGATACAGCTGTACATTGCGATATAAATAGATACGATTAAACGTGTTGAAAAGTTCCAGATTCAGTTAATATTCGTAGCAAAAGATTCCAAAATTGAAAGCTCATGAACAATGACTCATCGCGACCGTCCTAAACTTCATTGTGTCACTTTTCAACATAAAATGTAGAGGCGTGGTGTGGCGGTGTGTGTGTGTGTGTGGTGGCGGTGTATGTGTGTGGCGGCGGTGTGTGTGTGTGGCGGCGGTGTGGAGGTGCGGCGGTGTGGCGGTGTGGCGGTGTGGGTATGGCGGCCCTGAGCGGCCAGTTTTGTAATCTTTTTTTTTGTTTCCCCGTACTTCTGCAAACTCATAGGTCATAGGGTAGGGAGACTATTGATGTAAATCGTAATTAACCAGTATAACTACTAGGTTTCCGGTCGGCATCACCAATGTTATTTCTAACGAAAACAATTAATGAGATTGGATAACAAAAAATAACACAGGTTACAAATGTTTGAAATACTGTGATAGAAATGGTGAAATACAAACTAGAGTGAAATACCGGGCTACTATATTTAAATCAAATATATTGCAGTTAGAATTGTTTATTTGGGGAGAGCCGCGAAGACAGGTGAACCTTTTCGCAGCGGAACAATTACTGGACCATCTGTCGTCGTTGGAGTCGTTTGAACGCTAATAAATCGGTCAATCTTTGAAGAAATGGAACCAAACTTGGGACACATGTAGTCTATCAAAAGTTTAGAAATTCTACATGCAGACAGACTTCTATAATACCTGACGGCCGCTAGCAGACGAATTGTAAGAAACCTAGAAGTAGCTATAAATATGGAACCAAACCATCAGGTTTATCTGAAATTTGGCACGAGTGAACTATGAACGTTGAATAATTATATTCTGCACAGACAAACATCTATAGTTCTTAGGCAGGCGGTCTACTAACTGTATTACACATTTTACTAGAAAGCCAGCAAGCTGGCTTTAAACGAACCTGCCCCTCAAATCAGAACCGCAGTACCCTGAGTGAGCGAAAATGGAAACACGAAAATTGCCATCAACTCAACGATAGAAACACCAGTTGCTGGTACTCATGAGGGCCTAGTAAGCTACTACTATTTATTGAATGGATAGCCCAAACTGCAGAGAAGTATATTACTTGCCAAATTTATTACTATCTCACTCTAACCCAGACAGTAATCAAACATCAACTGTAAGTTTGTATTATGTATTACCCCACCAGATGAATAGCTCTTCCCAGTGAATCCTATGACAATAATCTATAAGGTTACTCACTGCTATGTTACTGTAGATGGGAGGCCAGGTAATTGAATTGTAAGCTCTGGGCCGTTTAAATGGTTTATAGGTTGATGATAATGAATGAGGAGGGACCCAACTAACACTACGTTTGTCTATGGACGGTATCATTATAGCCAGCTAGCTTACTGGCTTTTCTAGTTTAATCATATTATTCTGCAACTAAATAATTTTTTATTTTAGACGAATTTGTGCGTTTTTTTTGCTGGACTAACAAATTTTGGCGACGTTCTGTGCGAGATTGGCGATATTTGAAAAGATTCTGAGGCACAAATATGTTGCTCAAATGACTGAATAGGCCAAATAAAAAAGTTGGTGCATACTCGACGAGTTGAAATCGGTGAAATTCGACATTAAATTTTCAAAACCGCTATTTTTCAGTGATCCCGTGATCGAAACGCCACAAAAAATATACAGTCTTGTGCGCAACCAAAATTTATGTAGAGTTTGTTATTAAAATTTTTGCGTACCTGCTTGAGTTTTTGAGATATTGGAGGGTTATACATACACACATACACAACCACATCGTGTTTTTGAACGGCTCAACTCTTGACAAGAACTACCCTGGCCTATTAATAGGCAGGTTCGTTATAATCTACATACCGTATAGGTGGCCTACCTTCCGTCTTTCCTACGACCTTCCTTTCCCAACACGTCAGGTATTGGACAGCTGTGTATAAGAGAGGATACATCGAGAATGCGCTCTCCTCTAAGGAATGAAGACAAATCGAAGGACGCGACCCCGTACGGGTCCCATTGTTCGATGTCCTGGAAGGCGTCAAACAGCGTTCGTTTATTCGCTACCATGGTAACGTTAGATATCTTCGTGTCCTCCGGATCGTCTCCGAAGAGAATAGGGGGTTTCTATGGAAGAAATATATGAGGCACAAGTATATATACTGAGCTTTAATGTCCTACTCCAATCGCTCGTTTATGGATGGACTTTAATATGCTTTAGTCTGAACTTCAGTAACTTACTGCAGTTTAGTCTGAACTTTAGTAACTTACTGCTTTAGTCTGAACTTTGGTAACTTACTCTTTTAGTCTGAACTTTAGTAACTTACTGCTTTAGTCTGAATTTTAGTAACTTACTGCTTTGGTGTGAACTTTAGTAACTTACTGCAGTTTAGTCTGAACTTTAGTAACTTACTGCTTCAGTCTGAACTTTGGTAACTTACTCTTTTAGTCAGAACTTTAGTAACTTACTCTTTTAGTCTGAACGTTAGTAACTTACTGCTTTTGTCTGAATTTTAGTAACTTACTGCTTTAGTGAGAACTTTAGTAACTTACTGCAGTTTAGTTTGAACTTTAGTAACTTACTGCTTTAGTCTGAACTTTGGTAACTTACTCTTTTAGTCTCAACTTTAGTAACTTACTGCTTTAGTCTGAATTTTAGTAACTTACTGCTTTAGTCTGAACTTTAGTAACTTACTACAGTTTAGTCTGAACTTTAGTAACTTACTGCTTTAGTCTGAACTTTAGTAACTTACTGCTTTAGTCCGAACTTTGGTAACTTACTCCTTTGATCTGAACTTTAGTAACTTACTGCTTTAGTCTGAATTTTAGTAACTTACTGCTTTAGTGTGAACTTTAGTAACTTACTGCTTTGGAAGAACTTTTGCAACTTACTGCTTTAGTGTAAACTTTAGTAACTTACTGCTTTAGTCTGAACTTTAGTAACTTACTGCTTTAATCTTTAGTAACTTACTGTCTTGGATAAACCTTCGTAACTTCCAATTTTAGTCTGAACTTTAGTAATTTACTGCTTTAGGCTGAACTTTACTAACTTACTGCTTTAGTCTGAAATTCAGTAACTTACTGCTTTAGTCTGAACTATAGTAACTTACTGATTGGGATTAACTTTAGTAACTTACTGCATTAGTCTGAACTTTACTAACTTACTGCTTTAGTCTGAAATTCAGTAACTTACTGCTTTAGTCTGAACTATAGTAACTTACTGCTTTAATCTTTAGTGACTTACTGTCTTGGATAAACTTTCGTAACTTCCAATTTTAGTCTGAACTTTAGTAATTTACTGAGTGGAATGAACTTTAGTAACTTACTGCTCTAGTCTGAACTTTAGTAACTTACTGAGTGGGATAAACTTTATTAACTTACAGCTTTAGTCTGAAATTTAGTAACTTACTGCTTTAGTCTGAACTTTAGGAACTTCATGACTGGGATGCATTTTATTAACTTACTGACGGTGTTGAACTTTAGTAACTTATTGCTAGGAATGAACTTTAGTAATTTACTGCTGTAGTCTGAACTTTAGTAAATCACTGGTTTAGTTTTGAACTTTAGAAACTTACTGCTGTAGTCTGAACTTTAGTAACTTATTGATAGGGATGAACTTTAGTAATTTACTGCTGTAGTCTGAACTTTAGTAACTTATTGCTAGGGATGAACTTTAGTAATTTACTGCTGTAGTCTGAACTTTAGTAACTTATTTCTAGGGATGAACTTTAGTAATTTACTACTGTAGTCTGAACTTTAGTAACTTATTGCTAGGGATAAACTTTAGTAATTTACTGCTGTAGTCTAAACTTTAGTAACTTATTGCTAGGGATAAACTTTAGTAATTTACTGCTGTAGTCTGAACTTTAGTAACTCACTGGTTTAGTTTTGAACTTTAGTAACTTACTGCTGTAGTCTAAACTTTAGTAACTTATTGCTAGGGATGAACTTTAGTAATTTACTGCTGTAGTCTGAACTTTAGCAACTTATTGATAGGGATGAACTTTAGTAACTTATTGCTAGGGATGAACTTTAGTAATTTACTGCTAGGGATGAACTTTAGTAACTTATTGCTAGGGATGAACTTTAGTAACTTATTGCTAGGGATGAACTTTAGTAATTTACTGCTGTAGTCTGAACTTTAGTAACTTATTGCTAGGGATGAACTTTAGTAATTTACTGCTGTAGTCTGAACTTTAGTAACTTATTGATAGGGATGAACTTTAGTAATTTACTGCTGTAGTCTGAACTTTAGTAACTTATTGATAGGGATGAACTTTAGTAATTTACTGCTGTAGTCTGAACTTTAGTAACTTATTGCTAGGGATGAACTTTAGTAATTTACTGCTGTAGTCTGAACTTTAGTAACTTATTGCTAGGGATGAACTTTAGTAACTTATTGATAGGGATGAACTTTAGTAATTTACTGCTGTAGTCTGAAGTTTAGTAACTTATGCTAGGGATGAACTTTAGTAATTTACTGCTGTAGTCTGAACTTAAGTAACTTATTGCTAGGGGTGAATTTTAGTAATTTACTGCTGTAGTCTGAACTTTAGTAACTCAATGACTGGGGTGCATTTTATTAACTTACTGACGGCGTTGAACTTTAGTAACTTATTGCTAGGGATGAACTTTAGTAACTCACTGGTTTAGTTTTGAACTTTAGTAACATACTTCTTTAATCTGTACTTTAGTAACTTACTGCTTTAATCTGAACTTTAGTAACTTATTGCTAGGGATGAACTTTAGTAATTTACTGCTGTAGTCTGAACTTTAGTAACTCATTGCTAGGGATGAACTTTAGTAACTTATTGATAGGGATGAACTTTAGTAATTTACTGCTGTAGTCTGAACTTTAGTAACTTATGCTAGGGATGAACTTTAGTAATTTACTGCTGTAGTCTGAACTTAAGTAACTTATTGCTAGGGGTGAATTTTAGTAATTTACTGCTGTAGTCTGAACTTTAGTAACTCAATGACTGGGGTGCATTTTATTAACTTACTGACGGCGTTGAACTTTAGTAACTTATTGCTAGGGATGAACTTTAGTAACTTATTGCTAGGGATGAACTTTAGTAATTTACTGCTGTAGTCTGAACTTTAGTAACTTATTGCTAGGGATGAACTTTAGTAATTTACTGCTGTAGTCTGAACTTTAGCAACTTATTGATAGGGATGAACTTTAGTAACTTATTGCTAGGGATGAACTTTAGTAATTTACTGCTAGGGATGAACTTTAGTAACTTATTGCTAGGGATGAACTTTAGTAACTTATTGCTAGGGATGAACTTTAGTAATTTACTGCTGTAGTCTGAACTTTTGTAACTTATTGCTAGGGATGAACTTTAGTAACTTATTGCTAGGGATGAACTTTAGTAACTTATTGCTAGGGATGAACTTTAGTAATTTACTGCTGTAGTCTGAACTTTAGTAATTTACTGCTGTAGTCTGAACTTTAGTAACTTATTGATAGGGATGAACTTTAGTAATTTACTGCTGTAGTCTGAACTTTAGTAACTTATTGATAGGGATGAACTTTAGTAATTTACTGCTGTAGTCTGAACTTTAGTAACTTATTGCTAGGGATGAACTTTAGTAATTTACTGCTGTAGTCTGAACTTTAGTAACTTATTGCTAGGGATGAACTTTAGTAACTTATTGATAGGGATGAACTTTAGTAATTTACTGCTGTAGTCTGAACTTTAGTAACTTATGCTAGGGATGAACTTTAGTAATTTACTGCTGTAGTCTGAACTTTAGTAACTTATTGCTAGGGATGAACTTTAGTAATTTACTGCTGTAGTCTGAACTTTAGTAACTTATTGCTAGGGATGAACTTTAGTAACTTATTGCTAGGGATGAACTTTAGTAACTCACTGGTTTAGTTTTGAACTTTAGTAACATACTTCTTTAATCTGTACTTTAGTAACTTACTGCTTTAATCTGAACTTTAGTAACTTATTGCTGTAGTCTGAACTTTAGTAACTTATTGCTAGGGATGAACTTTAGTAACTTATTGCTAGGGATGAACTTTAGTAATTTACTGCTGTAGTCTGAACTTTAGTAACTTATTGATAGGGATGAACTTTAGTAATTTACTGCTGTAGTCTGAACTTTAGTAACTTATTGCTAGGGATGAACTTTAGTAACTTATTGATAGGGATGAACTTTAGTAATTTACTGCTGTAGTCTGAACTTTAGTAACTTATTGCTAGGGATGAACTTTAGTAATTTACTGCTGTAGTCTGAACTTTAGTAACTTATTGCTAGGGATGAACTTTAGTAATTTACTGCTGTAGTCTGAACTTTAGTAACTTATTGCTAGGGATGAACTTTAGTAACTTATTGATAGGGATGAACTTTAGTAATTTACTGCTGTAGTCTGAACTTTAGTAACTTATGCTAGGGATGAACTTTAGTAATTTACTGCTGTAGTCTGAACTTAAGTAACTTATTGCTAGGGGTGAATTTTAGTAATTTACTGCTGTAGTCTGAACTTTAGTAACTCAATGACTGGGGTGCATTTTATTAACTTACTGACGGCGTTGAACTTTAGTAACTTATTGCTAGGGATGAACTTTAGTAACTTATTGCTAGGGATGAACTTTAGTAACTTATTGCTAGGGATGAACTTTAGTAACTCACTGGTTTAGTTTTGAACTTTAGTAACATACTTCTTTAATCTGTACTTTAGTAACATACTTCTTTAATCTGTACTTTAGTAATTTATTGCTAGGGATGAACTTTAGTAACTCACTGGTTTAGTTTTGAACTTTAGTAACATACTTCTTTAATCTGTACTTTAGTAACATACTTCTTTAATCTGTACTTTAGTAACTTATTGCTAGGGATGAACTTTAGTAACTCACTGGTTTAGTTTTGAACTTTAGTAACATACTTCTTTAATCTGTACTTTAGTAACATACTTCTTTAATCTGTACTTTAGTAACTTATTGCTAGGGATGAACTTTAGTAACTCACTGGTTTAGTTTTGAACTTTAGTAACATACTTCTTTAATCTGTACTTTAGTAACTTATTGCTAGGGATGAACTTTAGTAACTCACTGGTTTAGTTTTGAACTTTAGTAACATACTTCTTTAATCTGTACTTTAGTAACTTATTGCTAGGGATGAACTTTAGTAACTCACTGGTTTAGTTTTGAACTTTAGTAACATACTTCTTTAATCTGTACTTTAGTAACATACTTCTTTAATCTGTACTTTAGTAACTTATTGCTAGGGATGAACTTTAGTAATTTACTGCTGTAGTCTGAACTTTAGTAACTTATTGCTAGGGATGAACTTTAGTAATTTATTGCTGTAGTCTGAACTTTAGTAACTTATTGCTAGGGATGAACTTTAGTAATTTATTGCTGTAGTCTGAACTTTAGTAACTTATTGCTAGGGATGAACTTTAGTAACTTATTGCTAGGGATGAACTTTAGTAATTTACTGCTGTAGTCTGAACTTTAGTAACTTACTGCTGTAGTCTGAACTTTAGTAACTTATTGCTAGGGATGAACTTTAGTAATTTATTGCTAGGGATGAACTTTAGTAACTCACTGGTTTAGTTTTGAACTTTAGTAACATACTTCTTTAATCTGTACTTTAGTAACATACTTCTTTAATCTGTACTTTAGTAACTTATTGCTAGGGATGAACTTTAGTAATTTATTGCTAGGGATGAACTTTAGTAACTCACTGGTTTAGTTTTGAACTTTAGTAACATACTTCTTTAATCTGTACTTTAGTAACATACTTCTTTAATCTGTACTTTAGTAACTTATTGCTAGGGATGAACTTTAGTAACTCACTGGTTTAGTTTTGAACTTTAGTAACATACTTCTTTAATCTGTACTTTAGTAACTTATTGCTAGGGATGAACTTTAGTAACTCACTGGTTTAGTTTTGAACTTTAGTAACATACTTCTTTAATCTGTACTTTAGTAACTTATTGCTAGGGATGAACTTTAGTAACTCACTGGTTTAGTTTTGAACTTTAGTAACATACTTCTTTAATCTGTACTTTAGTAACTTATTGCTAGGGATGAACTTTAGTAACTCACTGGTTTAGTTTTGAACTTTAGTAACATACTTCTTTAATCTGTACTTTAGTAACATACTTCTTTAATCTGTACTTTAGTAACTTATTGCTAGGGATGAACTTTAGTAATTTATTGCTAGGGATGAACTTTAGTAACTCACTGGTTTAGTTTTGAACTTTAGTAACATACTTCTTTAATCTGTACTTTAGTAACATACTTCTTTAATCTGTACTTTAGTAACTTATTGCTAGGGATGAACTTTAGTAACTCACTGGTTTAGTTTTGAACTTTAGTAACATACTTCTTTAATCTGTACTTTAGTAACTTATTGCTAGGGATGAACTTTAGTAACTCACTGGTTTAGTTTTGAACTTTAGTAACATACTTCTTTAATCTGTACTTTAGTAACTTATTGCTAGGGATGAACTTTAGTAACTCACTGGTTTAGTTTTGAACTTTAGTAACATACTTCTTTAATCTGTACTTTAGTAACATACTTCTTTAATCTGTACTTTAGTAACTTATTGCTAGGGATGAACTTTAGTAATTTACTGCTGTAGTCTGAACTTTAGTAACTTATTGCTAGGGATGAACTTTAGTAATTTATTGCTGTAGTCTGAACTTTAGTAACTTATTGCTAGGGATGAACTTTAGTAATTTATTGCTGTAGTCTGAACTTTAGTAACTTATTGCTAGGGATGAACTTTAGTAACTTATTGCTAGGGATGAACTTTAGTAATTTACTGCTGTAGTCTGAACTTTAGTAACTTACTGCTGTAGTCTGAACTTTAGTAACTTATTGCTAGGGATGAACTTTAGTAATTTATTGCTGTAGTCTGAACTTTAGTAACTTATTGCTAGGGATGAACTTTAGTAATTTATTGCTGTAGTCTGAACTTTAGTAACTTATTGCTAGGGATGAACTTTAGTAATTTACTGCTGTAGTCTGAACTTTAGTAACTTACTGCTGTAGTCTGAACTTTAGTAACTTATTGCTAGGGATGAACTTTAGTAATTTACTGCTGTAGTCTGAACTTTAGTAACTTATTGCTAGGGATGAACTTTAGTAATTTATTGCTGTAGTCTGAACTTTAGTAACTTATTGCTAGGGATGAACTTTAGTAATTTACTGCTGTAGTCTGAACTTTAGTAACTCATTGCTAGGGATGAACTTTAGTAACATACTTCTTTAATCTGTACTTTAGTAACATACTTCTTTAATCTGAACTTTAGTAACATACTTCTTTAATCTGTACTTTAGTAACATACTTCTTTAATCTGTACTTTAGTAACATACTTCTTTAATCTGAACTTTAGTAACTCATTGCTAGGGATGAACTTTAGTAACTCACTGGTTTAGTTTTGAACTTTAGTAACATACTTCTTTAATCTGTACTTTAGTAACATACTTCTTTAATCTGAACTTTAGTAACTCATTGCTAGGGATGAACTTTAGTAACTCACTGGTTTAGTTTTGAACTTTAGTAACATACTTCTTTAATCTGTACTTTAGTAACATACTTCTTTAATCTGAACTTTAGTAACTTATTGCTAGGGATGAACTTTAGTAATTTACTGCTGTAGTCTAAACTTTAGTAACTTATTGCTAGGGATGAACTTTAGTAATTTATTGCTGTAGTCTGAACTTTAGTAACTTATTGCTAGGGATGAACTTTAGTAATTTACTGCTGTAGTCTGAACTTTAGTAACTTACTGCTGTAGTCTGAACTTTAGTAACTTATTGCTAGGGATGAACTTTAGTAATTTATTGCTGTAGTCTGAACTTTAGTAACTTATTGCTAGGGATGAACTTTAGTAATTTACTGCTGTAGTCTGAACTTTAGTAACTCATTGCTAGGGATGAACTTTAGTAACATACTTATTTAATCTGTACTTTAGTAACATACTTCTTTAATCTGTACTTTAGTAACTTACTGCTGTAGTCTGAACTTTAGTAACTTATTGCTAGGGATGAACTTTAGTAATTTATTGCTGTAGTCTGAACTTTAGTAACTTATTGCTAGGGATGAACTTTAGTAATTTACTGCTGTAGTCTGAACTTTAGTAACTTATTGCTAGGGATGAACTTTAGTAATTTATTGCTGTAGTCTGAACTTTAGTAACTTATTGCTAGGGATGAACTTTAGTAATTTATTGCTGTAGTCTGAACTTTAGTAACTTATTGCTAGGGATGAACTTTAGTAATTTATTGCTGTAGTCTGAACTTTAGTAACTTATTGCTAGGGATGAACTTTAGTAATTTACTGCTTTAATCTGAACTTTAGTAACTTATTGCTAGGGATGAACTTTAGTAATTTATTGCTGTAGTCTGAACTTTAGTAACTTATTGCTAGGGATGAACTTTAGTAATTTATTGCTGTAGTCTGAACTTTAGTAACTTATTGCTAGGGATGAACTTTAGTAATTTACTGCTTTAATCTGAACTTTAGTAATTTATTGCTAGGGATGAACTTTAGTAATTTATTGCTGTAGTCTGAACTTTAGTAACTTATTGCTAGGGATGAACTTTAGTAATTTATTGCTGTAGTCTGAACTTTAGTAACTTATTGCTAGGGATGAACTTTAGTAATTTACTGCTTTAATCTGAACTTTAGTAACTTATTGCTAGGGATGAACTTTAGTAATTTACTGCTGTAGTCTGAACTTTAGTAACTTATTGCTAGGGATGAACTTTAGTAACTTATTGCTAGGGATAAACTTTAGTAACTCACTGGTTTAGTTTTGAACTTTAGTAACATACTTCTTTAATCTGAACTTTAGTAACATACTTCTTTAATCTGTACTTTAGTAACATACTTCTTTAATCTGTACTTTAGTAACATACTTCTTTAATCTGAACTTTAGTAACTCATTGCTAGGGATGAACTTTAGTAACTCACTGGTTTAGTTTTGAACTTTAGTAACATACTTCTTTAATCTGTACTTTAGTAACATACTTCTTTAATCTGAACTTTAGTAACATACTTCTTTAATCTGTACTTTAGTAACATACTTCTTTAATCTGTACTTTAGTAACATACTTCTTTAATCTGAACTTTAGTAACTCATTGCTAGGGATGAACTTTAGTAACTCACTGGTTTAGTTTTGAACTTTAGTAACATACTTCTTTAATCTGTACTTTAGTAACATACTTCTTTAATCTGAACTTTAGTAACTCATTGCTAGGGATGAACTTTAGTAACTCACTGGTTTAGTTTTGAACTTTAGTAACATACTTCTTTAATCTGTACTTTAGTAACATACTTCTTTAATCTGAACTTTAGTAACTTATTGCTAGGGATGAACTTTAGTAATTTACTGCTGTAGTCTAAACTTTAGTAACTTATTGCTAGGGATGAACTTTAGTAATTTATTGCTGTAGTCTGAACTTTAGTAACTTATTGCTAGGGATGAACTTTAGTAATTTACTGCTGTAGTCTGAACTTTAGTAACTTACTGCTGTAGTCTGAACTTTAGTAACTTATTGCTAGGGATGAACTTTAGTAATTTATTGCTGTAGTCTGAACTTTAGTAACTTATTGCTAGGGATGAACTTTAGTAATTTACTGCTGTAGTCTGAACTTTAGTAACTCATTGCTAGGGATGAACTTTAGTAACATACTTATTTAATCTGTACTTTAGTAACATACTTCTTTAATCTGTACTTTAGTAACTTACTGCTGTAGTCTGAACTTTAGTAACTTATTGCTAGGGATGAACTTTAGTAATTTATTGCTGTAGTCTGAACTTTAGTAACTTATTGCTAGGGATGAACTTTAGTAATTTACTGCTGTAGTCTGAACTTTAGTAACTTATTGCTAGGGATGAACTTTAGTAATTTATTGCTGTAGTCTGAACTTTAGTAACTTATTGCTAGGGATGAACTTTAGTAATTTATTGCTGTAGTCTGAACTTTAGTAACTTATTGCTAGGGATGAACTTTAGTAATTTATTGCTGTAGTCTGAACTTTAGTAACTTATTGCTAGGGATGAACTTTAGTAATTTACTGCTTTAATCTGAACTTTAGTAACTTATTGCTAGGGATGAACTTTAGTAATTTATTGCTGTAGTCTGAACTTTAGTAACTTATTGCTAGGGATGAACTTTAGTAATTTATTGCTGTAGTCTGAACTTTAGTAACTTATTGCTAGGGATGAACTTTAGTAATTTACTGCTTTAATCTGAACTTTAGTAATTTATTGCTAGGGATGAACTTTAGTAATTTATTGCTGTAGTCTGAACTTTAGTAACTTATTGCTAGGGATGAACTTTAGTAATTTATTGCTGTAGTCTGAACTTTAGTAACTTATTGCTAGGGATGAACTTTAGTAATTTACTGCTTTAATCTGAACTTTAGTAACTTATTGCTAGGGATGAACTTTAGTAATTTACTGCTGTAGTCTGAACTTTAGTAACTTATTGCTAGGGATGAACTTTAGTAACTTATTGCTAGGGATGAACTTTAGTAACTCACTGGTTTAGTTTTGAACTTTAGTAACATACTTCTTTAATCTGTACTTTAGTAACATACTTCTTTAATCTGAACTTTAGTAACTTATTGCTAGGGATGAACTTTAGTAATTTACTGCTGTAGTCTAAACTTTAGTAACTTATTGCTAGGGATGAACTTTAGTAATTTATTGCTGTAGTCTGAACTTTAGTAACTTATTGCTAGGGATGAACTTTAGTAATTTACTGCTGTAGTCTGAACTTTAGTAACTTACTGCTGTAGTCTGAACTTTAGTAACTTATTGCTAGGGATGAACTTTAGTAATTTATTGCTGTAGTCTGAACTTTAGTAACTTATTGCTAGGGATGAACTTTAGTAATTTACTGCTGTAGTCTGAACTTTAGTAACTCATTGCTAGGGATGAACTTTAGTAACATACTTATTTAATCTGTACTTTAGTAACATACTTCTTTAATCTGTACTTTAGTAACTTACTGCTGTAGTCTGAACTTTAGTAACTTATTGCTAGGGATGAACTTTAGTAATTTATTGCTGTAGTCTGAACTTTAGTAACTTATTGCTAGGGATGAACTTTAGTAATTTACTGCTGTAGTCTGAACTTTAGTAACTTATTGCTAGGGATGAACTTTAGTAATTTATTGCTGTAGTCTGAACTTTAGTAACTTATTGCTAGGGATGAACTTTAGTAATTTATTGCTGTAGTCTGAACTTTAGTAACTTATTGCTAGGGATGAACTTTAGTAATTTATTGCTGTAGTCTGAACTTTAGTAACTTATTGCTAGGGATGAACTTTAGTAATTTACTGCTTTAATCTGAACTTTAGTAACTTATTGCTAGGGATGAACTTTAGTAATTTATTGCTGTAGTCTGAACTTTAGTAACTTATTGCTAGGGATGAACTTTAGTAATTTATTGCTGTAGTCTGAACTTTAGTAACTTATTGCTAGGGATGAACTTTAGTAATTTACTGCTTTAATCTGAACTTTAGTAATTTATTGCTAGGGATGAACTTTAGTAATTTATTGCTGTAGTCTGAACTTTAGTAACTTATTGCTAGGGATGAACTTTAGTAATTTATTGCTGTAGTCTGAACTTTAGTAACTTATTGCTAGGGATGAACTTTAGTAATTTACTGCTTTAATCTGAACTTTAGTAACTTATTGCTAGGGATGAACTTTAGTAATTTACTGCTGTAGTCTGAACTTTAGTAACTTATTGCTAGGGATGAACTTTAGTAACTTATTGCTAGGGATGAACTTTAGTAACTCACTGGTTTAGTTTTGAACTTTAGTAACATACTTCTTTAATCTGTACTTTAGTAACATACTTCTTTAATCTGAACTTTAGTAACTTATTGCTAGGGATGAACTTTAGTAATTTACTGCTGTAGTCTAAACTTTAGTAACTTATTGCTAGGGATGAACTTTAGTAATTTATTGCTGTAGTCTGAACTTTAGTAACTTATTGCTAGGGATGAACTTTAGTAATTTACTGCTGTAGTCTGAACTTTAGTAACTTACTGCTGTAGTCTGAACTTTAGTAACTTATTGCTAGGGATGAACTTTAGTAATTTATTGCTGTAGTCTGAACTTTAGTAACTTATTGCTAGGGATGAACTTTAGTAATTTATTGCTGTAGTCTGAACTTTAGTAACTTATTGCTAGGGATGAACTTTAGTAATTTACTGCTGTAGTCTGAACTTTAGTAACTTATTGCTAGGGATGAACTTTAGTAACATACTTCTTTAATCTGTACTTTAGTAACATACTTCTTTAATCTGAACTTTAGTAACTTATTGCTAGGGATGAACTTTAGTAATTTACTGCTGTAGTCTAAACTTTAGTAACTTATTGCTAGGGATGAACTTTAGTAATTTATTGCTGTAGTCTGAACTTTAGTAACTTATTGCTAGGGATGAACTTTAGTAATTTACTGCTGTAGTCTAAACTTTAGTAACTTATTGCTAGGGATGAACTTTAGTAATTTATTGCTGTAGTCTGAACTTTAGTAACTTATTGCTAGGGATGAACTTTAGTAATTTACTGCTGTAGTCTGAACTTTAGTAACTTACTGCTGTAGTCTGAACTTTAGTAACTTATTGCTAGGGATGAACTTTAGTAATTTATTGCTGTAGTCTGAACTTTAGTAACTTATTGCTAGGGATGAACTTTAGTAATTTATTGCTGTAGTCTGAACTTTAGTAACTTATTGCTAGGGATGAACTTTAGTAATTTACTGCTGTAGTCTGAACTTTAGTAACTTACTGCTGTAGTCTGAACTTTAGTAACTTATTGCTAGGGATGAACTTTAGTAATTTACTGCTGTAGTCTGAACTTTAGTAACTTATTGCTAGGGATGAACTTTAGTAATTTATTGCTGTTGTCTGAACTTTAGTAACTTATTGCTAGGGATGAACTTTAGTAATTTACTGCTGTAGTCTGAACTTTAGTAACTTACTGCTGTAGTCTGAACTTTAGTAACTTATTGCTAGGGATGAACTTTAGTAACTTACTGCTGTAGTCTGAACTTTAGTAACTTATTGCTAGGGATGAACTTTAGTAATTTACTGCTGTAGTCTGAACTTTAGTAACTTATTGCTAGGGATGAACTTTAGTAATTTACTGCTGTAGTCTGAACTTTAGTAACTTATTGCTAGGGATGAACTTTAGTAATTTACTGCTGTAGTCTGAACTTTAGTAACTTATTGCTAGGGATGAACTTTAGTAATTTATTGCTGTAGTCTGAACTTTAGTAACTTATTGCTAGGGATGAACTTTAGTAATTTACTGCTGTAGTCTGAACTTTAGTAACTCATTGCTAGGGATGAACTTTAGTAACTCACTGGTTTAGTTTTGAACTTTAGTAACATACTTCTTTAATCTGTACTTTAGTAACATACTTCTTTAATCTGTACTTTAGTAATTTATTGCTAGGGATGAACTTTAGTAATTTATTGCTGTAGTCTGAACTTTAGTAACTTATTGCTAGGGATGAACTTTAGTAATTTACTGCTGTAGTCTGAACTTTAGTAACTTATTGCTAGGGATGAACTTTAGTAATTTATTGCTGTAGTCTGAACTTTAGTAACTTATTGCTAGGGATGAACTTTAGTAACTTATTGCTAGGGATGAACTTTAGTAATTTATTGCTGTAGTCTAAACTTTAGTAACTTATTGCTAGGGATGAACTTTAGTAATTTATTGCTGTAGTCTGAACTTTAGTAACTTATTGCTAGGGATGAACTTTAGTAATTTACTGCTGTAGTCTGAACTTTAGTAACTTACTGCTGTAGTCTGAACTTTAGTAACTTATTGCTAGGGATGAACTTTAGTAATTTACTGCTGTAGTCTAAACTTTAGTAACTTATTGCTAGGGATGAACTTTAGTAATTTATTGCTGTAGTCTGAACTTTAGTAACTTATTGCTAGGGATGAACTTTAGTAATTTACTGCTGTAGTCTGAACTTTAGTAACTCATTGCTAGGGGTGAATTTTAGTAATTTACTGCTGTAGTCTGAACTTTAGTAACTTACTGCTGTAGTCTGAACTTTAGTAACTTACTGCTGTAGTCTGAACTTTAGTAACTTATTGCTAGGGATGAACTTTAGTAATTTACTGCTGTAGTCTGAACTTTAGTAACTTATGCTAGGGATGAACTTTAGTAATTTACTGCTGTAGTCTGAACTTAAGTAACTTATTGCTAGGGGTGAATTTTAGTAATTTACTGCTGTAGTCTGAACTTAAGTAACTTATTGATAGGGATGAACTTTAGTAATTTACTGCTGTAGTCTGAACTTTAGTAACTTATGCTAGGGATGAACTTTAGTAATTTACTGCTGTAGTCTGAACTTAAGTAACTTATTGCTAGGGGTGAATTTTAGTAATTTACTGCTGTAGTCTGAACTTTAGTAACTCAATGACTGGGGTGCATTTTATTAACTTACTGACGGCGTTGAACTTTAGTAACTTATTGCTAGGGATGAACTTTAGTAACTCACTGGTTTAGTTTTGAACTTTAGTAACATACTTCTTTAATCTGTACTTTAGTAACTTACTGCTTTAATCTGAACTTTAGTAACTTATTGCTAGGGATGAACTTTAGTAACTTATTGCTAGGGATGAACTTTAGTAATTTATTGCTGTAGTCTGAACTTTAGTAACTTATTGCTAGGGATGAACTTTAGTAATTTACTGCTGTAGTCTGAACTTTAGTAACTCATTGCTAGGGGTGAATTTTAGTAATTTACTGCTGTAGTCTGAACTTTAGTAACTTACTGCTGTAGTCTGAACTTTAGTAACTTATTGCTAGGGATGAACTTTAGTAATTTACTGCTGTAGTCTGAACTTTAGTAACTTATTGCTAGGGATGAACTTTAGTAATTTACTGCTGTAGTCTGAACTTTAGTAACTCATTGCTAGGGGTGAATTTTAGTAATTTACTGCTGTAGTCTGAACTTTAGTAACTTATTGCTAGGGATGAACTTTAGTAATTTACTGCTGTAGTCTGAACTTTAGTAACTTACTGCTGTAGTCTGAACTTTAGTAACTTACTGCTGTAGTCTGAACTTTAGTAACTCATTGCTAGGGGTGAATTTTAGTAATTTACTGCTGTAGTCTGAACTTTAGTAACTTATTGCTAGGGATGAACTTTAGTAATTTACTGCTGTAGTCTGAACTTTAGTAACTTATTGATAGGGATGAACTTTAGTAACTTATTGCTAGGGATGAACTTTAGTAATTTACTGCTGTAGTCTAAACTTTAGTAACTTATTGCTAGGGATGAACTTTAGTAATTTACTGCTGTAGTCTGAACTTTAGTAACTTATTGCTAGGGATGAACTTTAGTAATTTACTGCTGTAGTCTGAACTTTAGTAACTTATTGCTAGGGATGAACTTTAGTAATTTATTGCTAGGGATGAACTTTAGTAACTTATTGCTAGGGATGAACTTTAGTAACTTATTGCTAGGGATGAACTTTAGTAACTCACTGGTTTAGTTTTGAACTTTAGTAACATACTTCTTTAATCTGTACTTTAGTAACTTACTGCTTTAATCTGAACTTTAGTAATTTACTGCTGTAGTCTGAACTTTAGTAACTTATTGCTAGGGATGAACTTTAGTAATTTACTGCTGTAGTCTGAACTTTAGTAACTCAATGACTGGGGTGCATTTTATTAACTTACTGACGGCGTTGAACTTTAGTAACTTATTGCTAGGGATGAACTTTAGTAACTTATTGCTAGGGATGAACTTTAGTAATTTATTGCTGTAGTCTGAACTTTAGTAACTTATTGCTAGGGATGAACTTTAGTAACTCACTGGTTTAGTTTTGAACTTTAGTAACATACTTCTTTAATCTGTACTTTAGTAACTTACTGCTTTAATCTGAACTTTAGTAATTTACTGCTGTAGTCTGAACTTTAGTAACTTATTGCTAGGGATGAACTTTAGTAATTTACTGCTGTAGTCTGAACTTTAGTAACTCAATGACTGGGGTGCATTTTATTAACTTACTGACGGCGTTGAACTTTAGTAACTTATTGCTAGGGATGAACTTTAGTAACTTATTGCTAGGGATGAACTTTAGTAATTTATTGCTGTAGTCTGAACTTTAGTAACTTATTGCTAGGGATGAACTTTAGTAACTCACTGGTTTAGTTTTGAACTTTAGTAACATACTTCTTTAATCTGTACTTTAGTAACTTACTGCTTTAATCTGAACTTTAGTAACTTATTGCTAGGGATGAACTTTAGTAACTCACTGGTTTAGTTTTGAACTTTAGTAACATACTTCTTTAATCTGTACTTTAGTAACTTACTGCTTTAATCTGAACTTTAGTAATTTACTGATGTAGTCTGAACTTTAGTAATTTACTGCTGTAGTCTGAACTTTAGTAACTTATTGCTAGGGATGAACTTTAGTAACTCACTGGTTTAGTTTTGAACTTTAGTAACATACTTCTTTAATCTGTACTTTAGTAACTTACTGCTTTAATCTGAACTTTAGTAATTTACTGCTGTAGTCTGAACTTTAGTAACTTATTGCTAGGGATGAACTTTAGTAACTCACTGGTTTAGTTTTGAACTTTAGTAACATACTTCTTTAATCTGTACTTTAGTAACTTACTGCTTTAATCTGAACTTTAGTAATTTACTGCTGTAGTCTGAACTTTAGTAACTTATTGCTAGGGATGAACTTTAGTAATTTACTGCTGTAGTCTGAACTTTAGTAACTTATTGCTAGGGATGAACTTTAGTAATTTACTGCTGTAGTCTGAACTTTAGTAACTTATTGCTAGGGATGAACTTTAGTAATTTACTGCTGTAGTCTGAACTTTAGTAATTTATTGCTGTAGTCTGAACTTTAGTAACTTATGCTAGGGATGAACTTTAGTAATTTACTGCTGTAGTCTGAACTTTAGTAACTTATTGCTAGGGATGAACTTTAGTAATTTACTGCTGTAGTCTGAACTTTAGTAACTTATTGCTAGGGATGAACTTTAGTAACTTATTGCTAGGGATGAACTTTAGTAATTTACTGCTGTAGTCTGAACTTTAGTAACTTATTGCTAGGGATGAACTTTAGTAACTTATTGCTAGGGATGAACTTTAGTTTACTGCTGTAGTCTGAACTTTAGTAACTTATTGCTAGGGATGAACTTTAGTAACTTATTGCTAGGGATGAACTTTAGTAATTTACTGCTGTAGTCTGAACTTTAGTAACTTATTGCTAGGGATGAACTTTAGTAACTTATTGCTAGGGATGAACTTTAGTAATTTACTGCTGTAGTCTGAACTTTAGTAACTTATTGCTAGGGATGAACTTTAGTAATTTACTGCTGTAGTCTGAACTTTAGTAACTTATTGCTAGGGATGAACTTTAGTAATTTATTGCTAGGGATGAACTTTAGTAATTTACTGCTGTAGTCTGAACTTTAGTAACTTATTGCTAGGGATGAACTTTAGTAATTTACTGCTGTAGTCTGAACTTTAGTAACTTATTGCTAGGGATGAACTTTAGTAACTTATTGCTAGGGATGAACTTTAGTAATTTACTGCTGTAGTCTGAACTTTAGTAACTTATTGCTAGGGATGAACTTTAGTAATTTACTGCTGTAGTCTGAACTTTAGTAACTTATTGCTAGGGATGAACTTTAGTAATTTACTGCTGTAGTCTGAACTTTAGTAACTTATTGCTAGGGATGAACTTTAGTAACTTATTGCTAGGGATGAACTTTAGTAATTTACTGCTGTAGTCTGAACTTTAGTAACTTATTGCTAGGGATGAACTTTAGTAATTTACTGCTGTAGTCTGAACTTTAGTAACTTATTGCTAGGGATGAACTTTAGTAATTTACTGCTGTAGTCTGAACTTTAGTAACTTATTGCTAGGGATGAACTTTAGTAATTTACTGCTGTAGTCTGAACTTTAGTAACTTATTGCTAGGGATGAACTTTAGTAATTTACTGCTGTAGTCTGAACTTTAGTAACTTATTGCTAGGGATGAACTTTAGTAATTTACTGCTGTAGTCTGAACTTTAGTAACTTATTGCTAGGGATGAACTTTAGTAAGTTATTGCTAGGGATGAACTTTAGTAATTTACTGCTGTAGTCTGAACTTTAGTAAGTTATTGCTAGGGATGAACTTTAGTAATTTACTGCTGTAGTCTGAACTTTAGTAACTTATTGCTAGGGATGAACTTTAGTAATTTACTACTGTAGTCTGAACTTTAGTAACTTATTGCTAGGGATGAACTTTAGTAATTTACTGCTGTAGTCTGAACTTTAGTAACTTATTGCTAGGGATGAACTTTAGTAACTTATTGCTAGGGATGAACTTTAGTAATTTACTGCTGTAGTCTGAACTTTAGTAACTTATTGCTAGGGATGAACTTTAGTAATTTACTGCTGTAGTCTGAACTTTAGTAACTTATTGCTAGGGATGAACTTTAGTAATTTACTACTGTAGTCTGAACTTTAGTAACTTATTGCTAGGGATAAACTTTAGTAATTTACTGCTGTAGTCTAAACTTTAGTAACTTATGCTAGGGATGAACTTTAGTAATTTACTGCTGTAGTCTAAACTTTAGTAACTTATTGCTAGGGATGAACTTTAGTAATTTATTGCTAGGGATGAACTTTAGTAACTTATTGCTAGGGATGAACTTTAGTAATTTACTGCTGTAGTCTGAACTTTAGTAACTTATTGCTAGGGATGAACTTTAGTAATTTACTGCTGTAGTCTGAACTTTAGTAACTTATTGCTAGGGATGAACTTTAGTAATTTATTGCTAGGGATGAACTTTAGTAACTTATTGCTAGGGATGAACTTTAGTAACTTATTGCTAGGGATGAACTTTAGTAACTCACTGGTTTAGTTTTGAACTTTAGTAACATACTTCTTTAATCTGTACTTTAGTAACTTACTGCTTTAATCTGAACTTTAGTAATTTACTGCTGTAGTCTGAACTTTAGTAACTTATTGCTAGGGATGAACTTTAGTAACTTATTGCTAGGGATGAACTTTAGTAATTTACTGCTGTAGTCTGAACTTTAGTAACTTATTGCTAGGGATGAACTTTAGTAACTTATTGCTAGGGATGAACTTTAGTAACTCACTGGTTTAGTTTTGAACTTTAGTAACATACTTCTTTAATCTGTACTTTAGTAATTTATTGCTAGGGATGAACTTTAGTAATTTACTGCTGTAGTCTGAACTTTAGTAACTTATTGCTAGGGATGAACTTTAGTAACTCACTGGTTTAGTTTTGAACTTTAGTAACATACTTCTTTAATCTGTACTTTAGTAATTTATTGCTAGGGATGAACTTTAGTAACTTACTGCTTTAATCTGAACTTTAGAAATTTATTGCTAGGGATGAACTTTAGTAATTTACTGCTGTAGTCTGAACTTTAGTAACTTATTGCTAGGGATGAACTTTAGTAATTTACTGCTGTAGTCTGAACTTTAGTAACTTATTGCTAGGGATGAACTTTAGTAATTTACTACTGTAGTCTGAACTTTAGTAATTTACTGCTGTAGTCTGAACTTTAGTAATTTACTGCTGTAGTCTGAACTTTAGTAACTTATTGCTAGGGATGAACTTTAGTAACTCACTGGTTTAGTTTTGAACTTTAGTAACATACTTCTTTAATCTGTACTTTAGTAATTTATTGCTAGGGATGAACTTTAGTAACTTATTGCTAGGGATGAACTTTAGTAACTTATTGCTAGGGATGAACTTTAGTAACTTACTGCTTTAATCTGAACTTTAGTAATTTATTGCTAGGGATGAACTTTAGTAATTTACTGCTGTAGTCTGAACTTTAGTAACTTATTGCTAGGGATGAACTTTAGTAACTTATTGCTGTAGTCTGAACTTTAGTAACTTATTGCTAGGGATGAACTTTAGTAACTTATTGCTAGGGATGAACTTTAGTAACTTATTGCTAGGGATGAACTTTAGTAACTTACTGCTTTAATCTGAACTTTAGTAATTTATTGCTAGGGATGAACTTTAGTAATTTACTGCTGTAGTCTGAACTTTAGTAACTTATTGCTAGGGATGAACTTTAGTAATTTACTGCTGTAGTTTGAACTTTAGTAATTTACTGCTGTAGTCTGAACTTTAGTAACTTATTGCTAGGGATGAACTTTAGTAACTTATTGCTAGGGATGAACTTTAGTAATTTACTGCTGTAGTCTGAACTTTAGTAACTTATTGCTAGGGATGAACTTTAGTAATTTACTGCTGTAGTCTGAACTTTAGTAACTTATTGCTAGGGATGAACTTTAGTAATTTATTGCTAGGGATGAACTTTAGTAATTTACTGCTGTAGTCTGAACTTTAGTAACTTATTGCTAGGGATGAACTTTAGTAATTTACTGCTGTAGTCTGAACTTTAGTAACTTATTGCTAGGGATGAACTTTAGTAACTTATTGCTAGGGATGAACTTTAGTAATTTACTGCTGTAGTCTGAACTTTAGTAACTTATTGCTAGGGATGAACTTTAGTAACTTATTGCTAGGGATGAACTTTAGTAACTTATTGCTAGGGATGAACTTTAGTAATTTACTGCTGTAGTCTGAACTTTAGTAATTTACTGCTGTAGTCTGAACTTTAGTAACTTATTGCTAGGGATGAACTTTAGTAATTTACTGCTGTAGTCTGAACTTTAGTAACTTATTGCTAGGGATGAACTTTAGTAATTTACTGCTGTAGTCTGAACTTTAGTAACTTATTGCTAGGGATGAACTTTAGTAACTTATTGCTAGGGATGAACTTTAGTAATTTACTGCTGTAGTCTGAACTTTAGTAACTTATTGCTAGGGATGAACTTTAGTAATTTACTGCTGTAGTCTGAACTTTAGTAACTTATTGCTAGGGATGAACTTTAGTAATTTACTGCTGTAGTCTGAACTTTAGTAACTTATTGCTAGGGATGAACTTTAGTAATTTATTGCTAGGGATGAACTTTAGTAATTTACTGCTGTAGTCTAAACTTTAGTATCTTATTGCTAGGGATGAACTTTAGTAATTTACTGCTGTAGTCTGAACTTTAGTAACGTATTGCTAGGGATGAACTTTAGTAACTTATTGCTAGGGATGAACTTTAGTAACTTATTGCTAGGGATGAACTTTAGTAATTTACTGCTGTAGTCTGAACTTTAGTAACTTATTGCTAGGGATGAACTTTAGTAATTTACTGCTGTAGTCTGAACTTTAGTAACTTATTGATAGGGATGAACTTTAGTAACTTATTGCTAGGGATGAACTTTAGTAATTTACTGCTGTAGTCTAAACTTTAGTAACTTATTGCTAGGGATGAACTTTAGTAATTTACTGCTGTAGTCTGAACTTTAGTAACTTATTGCTAGGGATAAACTTTAGTAATTTACTGCTGTAGTCTGAACTTTAGTAACTTACTGCTGTAGTCTGAACTTTAGTAACTTACTGCTGTAGTCTCAACTAGTAACTCACAGGTTTACTTTGAACTTTACTGTCCCTATCATGAACTTCTACAAGTAGTGGGGGGCCCAAAAGATTTTCCCTCAGTCGCATTCCATTGATGGATCCAAGTAACACAACGTTTACATCATCCCAATATATTTCTCGATCTTGCGGTTTCCCTTGACTACGGTGAATTGGCAGACCCATTATTTCGTATTGAACGGTTGCCAGATGGCAAGATTCTCGTAACTAAACAGTGCAATTAAAAAAATAAAATAACAAATAAAACAAACAACATAAAGTTAATGGAAAACCTGCGCTGTCTTCAGCAATAACTTATTTATTCACATTATCCAATGTATTATTTGCTGATCGTACTGTAATTCTAATATTAGACCTTTACTGACCTGCTGGTATGCTAAGGGAGTATTTGGCATATTACTGGCGTGGCGAATTTTTATAGTGAGTGGGTTGAGTTGGGACTGTTGCGTTGGAGACATTAATGGTGAGTCGAGAGATACGGAGAAGAAAGCGTCGGCAACGGTGGCACAAGCCTAGAGGGAGAAAAATTAACTTTTAGTATTAATTTATGTTGCATCGTTATCGCAACATGGCCTTCATCCTGTACAGCAATGTCCATGACGTATACTCCCCATCCACATCCATTACCCATACACCCATGTGGAGGCTAGACTAAACTCCATGTTCATTTATATTATTTATAATTAGATTATTGTTTTGCTTCTTTATTTACTTTATAATACATACAAAGACCTAATGTTGTTTTTTAATATTGCAATTATTGTGCCTGGAAAATTTCTGATGTTATTTCTAAATTGTTTAGATAATGTAAACATTATTTAGTACTATTAGCAGTAATAAATATTAATTCAGTAATTTGATAACAGTAATAATTGTATGTAATGTAATATTTAACTTTATCTTCATTTATTACTTGTTTCTAGCTTGAGAAAAATAGTTAGGGCAGCTCGAATCAACCAATAATTTACTTTGAGAACCGAATTTGTTATTGGGTGGTATGATGTAAATAGTTAGGCAGCCCCAACCGCCCCATAACTGAACCGTAAATAGTTAGGCAGCCCCAACCGACCCATAACTGAACCATAAATAGTTCGGCAGCCCCAACCGCCCCCATAACTGAACCGTAAATAGTTAGGCAGCCCCAACCGCCCCCATAACTGAACCGTAAATAGTTCGGCAGCCCCAACCGCCCTATAACTGAACCGAAAATAGTTAGGCAGCCCCAACCGCCCCCATAACTGAACCGTAAATAGCTAGGCAGCCCCAACCGCCCCATAACTGAACCGTAAATAGTTAGGCAGCCCCAACCGCCCATAACTGAACCGTAAACATAGTTAGGCAGCCCCAACCGCCCCCATAACTGAACCGTAAATAGTTAGGCAGCCCCAACCGCCCATAACTGAACCGTAAACATAGTTAGGCAGCCCCAACCGACCCATAACTGAACCATAAATAGTTCGGCAGCCCCAACCGCCCCCATAACTGAACCGTAAATAGTTAGGCAGCCACAACCGCCCCCATAACTGAACCGTAAATAGTTAGACAGCCCCAACCGCCCCCATAACTGAACCGTAAATAGTTAGGCAGCCCCAACCGCCCCCATAACTGAACCGTAAATAGTTAGGCAGCCCCAACCGCCCATAACTGAACCGTAAATAGTTAAGCAGCCCCAACCGCCCATAACTGAACCGTAAATAGTTAGGCAGCCCCAACCGCCCCCATAACTGAACCGTAAATAGTTCGGCAGCCCCAACCGCCCCCATAACTGAACCGTAAATAGTTAGGCAGCCCCAACCGCCCATAACTGAACCGTAAATAGTTCGGCAGCCCCAACCGCCCCCATAACTGAACCGTAAATAGTTAGGCAGCCTCAACCGCCCATAACTAAACCGTAAATAGTTAAGCAGCCCCAACCGCCCTATAACTGAACCGAAAATAGTTCGGCAGCCCCAACCGCCCCCATAACTGAACCGTAAATAGTTAGGCAGCCCCAACCGCCCATAACTAAACCGTAAATAGTTAAGCAGCCCCAACCGCCCCCATAACTGAACCGAAAATAGTTAGGCAGCCCCAACCGCCCCCATAACTGAACCGTAAATAGTTAAGCAGCCCCAACCGCCCCATAACTGAACCGTAAATAGTTAGGCAGCCCCAACCGCCCTATAACTGAACCGTAAATAGCTAGGCAGCCCCAACCGCCCCCATAACTGAACCGTAAATAGTTAAGCAGCCCCAACCGCCCCATAACTGAACCGTAAATAGTTAGGCAGCCCCAACCGCCCCCATAACTGAACCGTAAATAGTTCGGCAGCCCCAACCGCCCCCATAACTGAACCGTAAATAGTTAGGCAGCCCCAACCGCCCCCATAACTGAACCGTAAATAGTTCGGCAGCCCCAACCGCCCTATAACTGAACCGAAAATAGTTAGGCAGCCCCAACCGCCCCCATAACTGAACAGTAAATAGTTAGGCAGCCCCAACCGCCCCCATAACTGAACCGTAAATAGTTCGGCAGCCCCAACCGCCCTATAACTGAACCGTAAATAGCTAGGCAGCCCCAACCGCCCCATAACTGAACCGTAAATAGTTAGGCAGCCCCAACCGCCCCCATAACTGAACCGTAAATAGCTAGGCAGCCCCAACCGCCCCATAACTGAACCGTAAATAGTTAGGCAGCCCCAACCGCCCCCATAACTGAACCGTAAATAGTTAGGCAGCCCCAACCGCCCCCATAACTGAACCGTAAATAGCTAGGCAGCCCCAACCGCCCCCATAACTGAACCGTAAATAGTTAAGCAGCCCCAACCACCCCATAACTGAACCGTAAATAGTTAAGCAGCCCCAACCGCCCCATAACTGAACCGTAAATAGCTAGGCAGCCCCAACCGCCCCATAACTGAACCGTAAATAGTTAGGCAGCCCCAACCGCCCCCATAACTGAACCGTAAATAGTTAGGCAGCCCCAACTGCCCCATAACTGACCTTGTCTACCCGGTTTGTTACAGGTTGGTCTGATACAAACAACACAGACATTCGAAGCGGGATAGAACACGTCCCGAACTTTCGGATTTTCTCCATGGCTAATTCATGTTGCTCAGCTAGCATTTTTTCTCGTTGCCTTCTCTCTCTCAGAGCTTCTTTATGAAGCTCTGCAGCTATAGCAGCGGCACCTGCGATAAAATATACAGTAAAGCAATAATAAACCAATCACCTGAACTATAAATATAAAAAGCAAATAATGAACCAATCACCTGAACTATAAATATAAAAAGCAAATAATAAACCAATGATGATCGCGATTTAATTAATTTTATTGCGATTTAAATGACAGAATTATAATGAAGAAATAAAATATAAAAGAAAAATACCAAATGTATCGTGCCATAATGTAATAACAGATAGCCTGTATATCGTGCCCTAATGTAATAACAGATAGCCTGTATATCGTGCCATAATGTAATAACAGATAGCCTGTATATCGTGCCCTAATGTAATAACAGATAGCCTGTATATCGTGCCATAATGTAATAACAGATAGCCTGTATATCGTGCCATAATGCAATAACAGATAGCCTGTATATCGTGCCCTAATGTAATAACAGATAGCCTGTATATCGTGCCATAATGCAATAACAGATAGCCTGTATATCGTGCCCTAATGTAATAACAGATAGCCTGTATATCGTGCCATAATGTAATAACAGATAGCCTGTATATCGTGCCATAATGTAATAACAGATAGCCTGTATATCGTGCCCTAATGTAATAACAGATAGCCTGTATATCGTGCCATAATGCAATAACAGATAGCCTGTATATCGTGCCCTAATGTAATAACAGATAGCCTGTATATCGTGCCATAATGCAATAACAGATAGCCTGTATATCGTGCCCTAATGTAATAACAGATAGCCTGTATATCGTGCCATAATGTAATAACAGATAGCCTGTATATCGTGCCATAATGCAATAACAGATAGCCTGTATATCGTGCCCTAATGTAATAACAGATAGCCTGTATATCGTGCCATAATGTAATAACAGATAGCCTGTATATCGTGCCATAATGCAATAACAGATAGCCTGTATATCGTGCCATAATGCAATAACAGATAGCCTGTATATCGTGCCATAATGCAATAACAGATAGCCTGTATATCGTGCCCTAATGTAATAACAGATAGCCTGTATATCGTGCCATAATGTAATAACAGATAGCCTGTATATCGTGCCCTAATGTAATAACAGATAGCCTGTATATCGTGCCATAATGCAATAACAGATAGCCTGTATATCGTGCCCTAATGTAATAACAGATAGCCTGTATATCGTGCCCTAATGTAATAACAGATAGCCTGTATATCGTGCCATAATGCAATAACAGATAGCCTGTATATCGTGCCATAATGTAATAACAGATAGCCTGTATATCGTGCCCTAATGTAATAACAGATAGCCTGTATATCGTGCCCTAATGTAATAACAGATAGCCTGTATATCGTGCCCTAATGTAATAACAGATAGCCTGTATATCGTGCCATAATGTAATAACAGATAGCCTGTATATCGTGCCATAATGCAATAACAGATAGCCTGTATATCGTGCCCTAATGTAATAACAGATAGCCTGTATATCGTGCCCTAATGTAATAACAGATAGCCTGTATATCGTGCCATAATGCAATAACAGATAGCCTGTATATCGTGCCATAATGCAATAACAGATAGCCTGTATATCGTGCCATAATGCAATAACAGATAGCCTGTATATCGTGCCATAATGTAATAACAGATAGCCTGTATATCGTGCCCTAATGTAATAACAGATAGCCTGTATATCGTGCCATAATGTAATAACAGATAGCCTGTATATCGTGCCCTAATGTAATAACAGATAGCCTGTATATCGTGCCATAATGTAATAACAGATAGCCTGTATATCGTGCCCTAATGTAATAACAGATAGCCTGTATATCGTGCCATAATGTAATAACAGATAGCCTGTATATCGTGCCCTAATGTAATAACAGATAGCCTGTATATCGTGCCATAATGTAATAACAGATAGCCTGTATATCGTGCCATAATGTAATAACAGATAGCCTGTATATCGTGCCATAATGTAATAACAGATAGCCTGTATATCGTGCCATAATGTAATAACAGATAGCCTGTATATCGTGCCCTAATGTAATAACAGATAGCCTGTATATCGTGCCATAATGTAATAACAGATAGCCTGTATATCGTGCCCTAATGTAATAACAGATAGCCTGTATATCGTGCCATAATGTAATAACAGATAGCCTGTATATCGTGCCCTAATGTAATAACAGATAGCCTGTATATCGGGCCATAATGTAATAACAGATAGCCTGTATATCGTGCCATAATGCAATAACAGATAGCCTGTATATCGTGCCATAATGTAATAACAGATAGCCTGTATATCGTGCCATAATGTAATAACAGATAGCCTGTATATCGGGCCATAATGTAATAACAGATAGCCTGAATATCGTGCCCTAATGTAATAACAGATAGCCTGTATATCGGGCCATAATGTAATAACAGATAGCCTGTATATCGTGCCCTAATGTAATAACAGATAGCCTGTATATCGTGCCATAATGTAATAACAGATAGCCTGTATATCGTGCCATAATGTAATAACAGATAGCCTGTATATCGGGCCATAATGTAATAACAGATAGCCTGTATATCGTGCCCTAATGTAATAACAGATAGCCTGTATATCGGGCCATAATGTAATAACAGATAGCCTGTATATCGTGCCCTAATGTAATAACAGCTAGCCTGTATATCGTGCCATAATGTAATAACAGCTAGCCTGTATATCGTGCCCTAATGTAATAACAGATAGCCTGTATATCGTGCCCTAATGTAATAACAGCTAGCCTGTATATCGTGCCATAATGTAATAACAGCTAGCCTGTATATCGTGCCCTAATGTAATAACAGATAGCCTGTATATCGTGCCATAATGTAATAACAGATAGCCTGTATATCGTGCCCTAATGTAATAACAGATAGCCTGTATATCGTGCCCTAATGTAATAACAGATAGCCTGTATATCGTGCCCTAATGTAATAACAGATAGCCTGTATATCGTGCCATAATGTAATAACAGATAGCCTGTATATCGTGCCATCATGTAATAACAGCTAGCCTGTATATCGTGCCATAATGTAATAACAGATAGCCTGTATATCGTGCCCTAATGTAATAACAGATAGCCTGTATATCGTGCCCTAATGTAATAACAGATAGCCTGTATATCGTGCCATAATGTAATAACAGATAGCCTGTATATCGTGCCCTAATGTAATAACAGATAGCCTGTATATCGTGCCATAATGTAATAACAGATAGCCTGTATATCGTGCCATAATGTAATAACAGATAGCCTGTATATCGTGCCCTAATGTAATAACAGCTAGCCTGTATATCGTGCCATAATGTAATAACAGCTAGCCTGTATATCGTGCCCTAATGTAATAACAGATAGCCTGTATATCGTGCCATAATGTAATAACAGATAGCCTGTATATCGTGCCCTAATGTAATAACAGATAGCCTGTATATCGTGCCCTAATGTAATAACAGATAGCCTGTATATCGTGCCCTAATGTAATAACAGATAGCCTGTATATCGTGCCATAATGTAATAACAGATAGCCTGTATATCGTGCCATAATGTAATAACAGCTAGCCTGTATATCGTGCCATAATGTAATAACAGATAGCCTGTATATCGTGCCCTAATGTAATAACAGATAGCCTGTATATCGTGCCCTAATGTAATAACAGATAGCCTGTATATCGTGCCATAATGTAATAACAGATAGCCTGTATATCGTGCCCTAATGTAATAACAGATAGCCTGTATATCGTGCCCTAATGTAATAACAGATAGCCTGTATATCGTGCCATAATGTAATAACAGATAGCCTGTATATCGTGCCCTAATGTAATAACAGCTAGCCTGTATATCGTGCCCTAATGTAATAACAGATAGCCTGTATATCGTGCCATAATGTAATAACAGATAGCCTGTATATCGTGCCCTAATGTAATAACAGATAGCCTGTATATCGTGCCATAATGTAATAACAGATAGCCTGTATATCGTGCCCTAATGTAATAACAGATAGCCTGTATATCGTGCCATAATGTAATAACAGATAGCCTGTATATCGTGCCCTAATGTAATAACAGATAGCCTGTATATCGTGCCATAATGTAATAACAGATAGCCTGTATATCGTGCCATAATGTAATAACAGCTAGCCTGTATATCGTGCCCTAATGTAATAACAGATAGCCTGTATATCGTGCCATAATGTAATAACAGATAGCCTGTATATCGTGCCCTAATGTAATAACAGATAGCCTGTATATCGTGCCATAATGTAATAACAGATAGCCTGTATATCGTGCCCTAATGTAATAACAGATAGCCTGTATATCGTGCCATAATGTAATAACAGATAGCCTGTATATCGTGCCCTAATGTAATAACAGATAGCCTGTATATCGTGCCCTAATGTAATAACAGATAGCCTGTATATCGTGCCATAATGTAATAACAGATAGCCTGTATATCGGGCCATAATGTAATAACAGATAGCCTGTATATCGGGCCATAATGTAATAACAGATAGCCTGTATATCGTGCCATAATGTAATAACAGATAGCCTGTATATCGTGCCATAATGTAATAACAGATAGCCTGTATATCGGGCCATAATGTAATAACAGATAGCCTGTATATCGGGCCATAATGTAATAACAGATAGCCTGTATATCGTGCCATAATGTAATAACAGATAGCCTGTATATCGGGCCATAATGTAATAACAGATAGCCTGTATATCGTGCCATAATGTAATAACAGATAGCCTGTATATCGTGCCCTAATGTAATAACAGATAGCCTGTATATCGGGCCATAATGTAATAACAGATAGCCTGTATATCGTGCCATAATGTAATAACAGATAGCCTGTATATCGGGCCATAATGTAATAACAGATAGCCTGTATATCGTGCCATAATGTAATAACAGATAGCCTGTATATCGTGCCATAATGTAATAACAGCTAGCCTGTATATCGTGCCATAATGTAATAACAGCTAGCCTGTATATCGGGCCATAATGTAATAACAGATAGCCTGTATATCGTGCCCTAATGTAATAACAGATAGCCTGTATATCACGCCATAATTTAATAACAAATAGCCTGTATATCGTGTCATAATGTAATAACAGATAGCCTGTATATCACGCCATAATTTAATAACAAATAGCCTGTATATCGTGCCATAATGTAATAACAGATAGCCTGTATATCGTGCCATAATGTAATAGCAGATAGCCTGTATATCGTGCCATAATGTAATAACAGATAGCCTGTATATCGTGCCATAATGTAATAACAGATAGCCTGTATATCGTGCCATAATGTAATAGCAGATAGCCTGTATATCGTGCCATAATGTAATAACAGATAGCCTGTATATCGTGCCATGATGTAATAACAGATAGCCTGTATATCGTGCCATAATGTAATAACAGATAGCCTGTATATCGTGCCATAATGTAATAACAAATAGCCTGTATATCGTGCCATAATGTAATAACAGATAGCCTGTATATCGGGCCATAATGTAATAACAGATAGCCTGTATATCGTGCCCTAATGTAATAACAGATAGCCTGTATATCACGCCATAATTTAATAACAAATAGCCTGTATATCGTGCCATAATGTAATAACAGATAGCCTGTATATCGTGCCATAATGTAATAGCAGATAGCCTGTATATCGTGCCCTAATGTAATAACAGATAGCCTGTATATCGTGCCCTAATGTAATAACAGATAGCCTGTATATCGTGCCATAATGTAATAACAGATAGCCTGTATATCGTGCCATAATGTAATAACAGATAGCCTGTATATCGTGCCATAATGTAATAACAGATAGCCTGTATATCGTGCCCTAATGTAATAACAGATAGCCTGTATATCGTGCCATAATGTAATAACAGATAGCCTGTATATCGTGCCCTAATGTAATAACAGATAGCCTGTATATCGTGCCATAATGTAATAACAGATAGCCTGTATATCGTGCCATAATGTAATAACAGATAGCCTGTATATTGGTAAGCACCTTTGCCAAGCTTCCTGCTGGTGTGTTTTTCTGTTGTTTTGTTGGTCTTTTTGTTCTGTCGTGAACTTGTGTCGGTATGTTTCGACTTTGGAACAGCTGGAGTTATATGATTGGTATTTCCCTTCGCTGCCAAACTACCGAGACGACTAAATGACCTAAAACCCATAAATAATATGATTATGTAAATAGGCACACCCCAAGCACCCTTAAGAAACAATTTAACTTCATTAATTTTGGCCAATATTTTATAAAACGAATAATAAATAATAAATCATAATGAACACCATAATCTCACCTGGAGACATCCACTTCAGCATCGGCTTTGGGGATGGCTATGATGCTGTCCGGTACAGGTACAGCAGTATCATCGGTACCTCCGTGAGGTATGTCCGAAGTCTGCATCTTACTGAGATGAGATATATCGATTCCCAATTCCTGTAATTTTTAACCAGAAATTCCAAATTACAAACTCAGTGTGGTGGTGTGAGGTTGGCCGGGGGTATGTTAGGTTGGCTGGGGGGTGGTGTGAGGTTGGTTTTCGCCAACTGCTTTCGCCGTGAGGACCAGCCAGTGCATAATCTTGTGCTTTGGAGTGAATAATGTCCTCCTCATGGAGTGAATAAGCATGGTTGACAGCCCATGACATTCTTGAGACGCATCTTAAAGGACACTGGCCTTGAAGATGCGGATGATCTAGCAAATGTCATGGGTGATAGGGAGTTGTGGCGGCGCAATTTTGTCGACAAGCCGGTACAGCATTCTTAAAAATGCAGCTGCAATGCACCATGCCGATCCTAGTAGTAGTAGTAGTAGTAGAGGTTGGCTGGGGTGGTGTGATGTTGGCCGGGGGTGTGTTAGGTTTGCTGAGGTGGTGTCAGTTTGGCTGGGGTGGTGTGAGGTTGGCTGGGATAGTGTGAGGTTAGCCGGGGGTGTGTTAGGTTGGCTGGGATGGTGTGAGGTTGGCTGGGGTGGTGTGAGGTTGGCTGTAGTAGTGTGAGGTTGGCTGGGGTGGTGTGAGGTTGGCTGGGGTGGTGTGAGGTTGGCTGGGGTGGTGTGAGGTTGGCTGCGGTGGTGTGAGGTTGGCTGGGATAGTGTGAGGTTAGCCGGGGGTGTGTTAGGTTGGCTGGGATGGTGTGAGCTTGGCTGGGGTGGTGTGAGGTTGGCTGTAGTAGTGTGAGGTTGGCTGGGGTGGTGTGAGGTTGGCTGGGGTGGTGTGAGGTTGGCTGGGATGGTGTGAGGTTGGCTGGCGGTGGTGTGAGGTTGGCTGTAGTAGTGTGAGGTTGGCTGGGGTGGTGTGAGGTTGGCCTGGGTGGTGTGAGGTTGGCTGGGGTGGTGTGAGGTTGGCTGGGGTGGTGTCAGGTTGGCTGGGGTGGTGTGAGGTTGGCCGGGGTGGTGTGAGATTGGCTGGGGTGGTGTGAGCTTGGCTGGGGTGGTGTGAGGTTGACTGGAGTGGTGTGAGGTTAGCCGGTGGTGTGTTAGTTTGGCTGGGGTGGTGTGAGGTTGGCTGGGGTAGTGTGAGGTTGGCTGGGGTGGTGTGAGGTTAGCTGGGGTAGTGTGAGGTTGGCTGGGGTGGTGTGAGGTTGGCTGGAGTGGTGTGAGGTTGGCTGGGGTGGTGTAAGGTTGGCTGGGGTGGTGTGAGGTTGGCTGGGGTGGTGTGAGGTTGGCTGGGGTGGTGTAAGGTTGGCTGGTGTGGTGTGAGGTTGGCTGGGGTGGTGTAAGGTTGGCTGGGGTGGTGTGAGGTTGGCTGGGGTGGTGTGAGGTTGGCTGGAGTGGTGTTAGTGTCCACCTTGTAGTCTCTTAGGTATCGCAGATTGGAAATTATAGATTCAAATAATGTCATTCACTCACATAGAGACGCAGCTTCTCGTGCGGTAAAGCTCGTGTGACGTCATCCCTGCGAATCCGCCCCATCAGTATATCTTCCCTTTCACTTTGCGCTTTCGCAGGTTGCATTGCTAGAAATCGTTCGCTGTACGTCATCACCAAGGAGCGAGTGCTGGCGAGGTCGGAACTTTCTTCACCGGGTTTCGTCATAGCGAAGCGGAAAACTTTTGGCCTATCAAATCGGGCTTTGGCAGAGACCTATTGGGTTGGGGGGGGGGGGGGGGGTTAAGTGATTGCACGTAACAGTCTCTCAATAGGATCTCTGATGCGATTTAATATATTATTATTATTATTATTAATATAAATTTACACCATAACTTAGAACTGAACAAAGACTGCATTGACAATTTAACTATAGTATTTTATGGTGATGGGGTTTCCCCCATAAAAGATACATTACATACATTTCATACATTACTTAGTTTAAAATATGAGTTAATAATTATTTAAGGTACATTAAAATACATCGAGTTAAAATTATTACTGTATGTAATTGGTCTCAAAAAGGCCGTGCTAATTATGAGATTAAACGAAGAAGTTAAAAGGGTCAGAAGACTGGATGTTATATGAAATTAGATAGAAATATTTGTATTAAAATAAGATGAGATATATATATACGTATTAATAAAAGGGTCGGTCTCTGATGTCGTAAAAATGAGATAAAATATATGCGTATTAAATTTAAAATGAGATGCAGTAAATACGTAATAAAAGGGTCGGTCTCTGATTTCGTAGAAATGAGATAAAATATATGCGTATTAAATTTAAAATGAGATGCAGTAAATACGTATTAAAAGGGTTAGAGTGGATGTGAAGTGTAATAAAATTTGTATTAATTAAATAAAGCATTATAGAATATAAGTCGTTATCTATGGGTATAAATCATCGAGACGAGAGTTATTATTTCTACAGTTCATCAAGACGCAGCTGCAGCACACCGACCAGCTACAGGGAATATCAATTGAGTAGTGTTTAATGAAGTACCTCCAAAATAAATCGATCAGACGAGATTTAAGCCCTACATGGTTTGAGAAATTGATTCGATTAGGTAATACATTTGCAATGTAAGGTACTCGGAACCAAAAGTTTTGTTCTGACTTGCATTTCTTCGGCCGCACAACATTAAATAAGATCCGATCATTTGAACGAGTATTTTGGTTTGATGGTCTGCTTAGTTTGAGGTGTTCTTCCCAGTTGATGTCGCATTTTCCAGCGATAATCTTCGACAGCGTCATCAAATCTAGGAGTTGTAGGTAGAGAGAAAGGGGGAGTATGTTAAGTGATTTGAGCCGATCTGTGTAGGTCGATTCATTATCTCGTAGTATCCAGATAGTGGCACGTCGTTGTAGACTCTCTATACGTGATAGGTCGTGTTTATTTGGAGACCAACATGGTGATGCATAGGTTATTATCGGTAGAATCATAGATTTGTACATATTTAATTTCGATAGAGCGGTAAGATTTGATGCACAGTTACGTTTTATTAGTTGGAAGGTTGTTTCCTTGTTGTCCTATTATGTTTCCTTTACTGCATTTTTCAGTTACGTGAGCGGTCCAGGTAATATTCGATGAGAAGGTGACTCCCAGATCTTTTTCTGAGGTGGTTCGTTCTATCGGATGGCTATTAATAAATTTTGCGTTGGACTGCCCTTGAAAGATAAGTTGTTTACATTTGCTGATATTAAATTCAAGACCGTTACTTTGACCCCAGACTGATAATTTATTTAAATCGTCTTGTATTTGTGGGGGATTGGTTGTCGGATATATGGAAACAAGTTTGCAATCGTCAGCGAGTAGATAAAGGTCTGTTTGTGTGCAAATGTTCGGTAGGTCATTCGATTCTACTAAGAATAACAATGTTGCTAGAATACTTCCTTGCGGAGTCCCGCTGTCAACATCTTTAGTTTTTGACACTGCATCCACAACTTTCACTGATTGAGTTCTATCTGACAGATAGCTACGTATCATTTCCCATAGTTTTCCCCGAATTCCTAATTTCCATAACTTTAGTAGCACCGAACTATGAGATATAGAGTCAAAAGCCTTTTGAAAGTCTAGATAAATTATTTCTATTGTTGAATCATTATTTTCTATAGCGTGATATATTTTATCTAAAACCACAAGCAGTTGAAGAACAGGTGAGCGGCCTTTTCTAAAACCGTACTGAGCGCGATGATAAAGTGGACGAAGATGGCTGTAAATTGGCATGTAGATACATCGTTCTAGCATTTTCGAGGGGATGGCAAGTAAAGATATTGGACGGTAAAGCGGTACTGGAGTTCTATTGCCCTTCTTATGTCGTGGTGATATTGATGCATGTTTCCATTCTCGTGGAAAGTAACAGTTGTCTTTAAACACCAAAAATAATGCAGATAAAGATGGTGCTAGTTGTACGCTTAGTTGTTGGAGGAAACGTGGTGGTAAGTTATCGGGGCCTCTGGCTTTGGTAACATTTAGTGATGTTAGGAGTAGTTGTACAGTGGATACAGACACATCGTAGTCGTCAATAAAATTATCGTGGTAGGGATCCTCAGTGGGGGATAATGTTGGAGGAGTAATTGCTGCTGTTTTTATTGCTGGCTTTTTGTAAACTGAGTGGAAGAATTCGGAAAAAAGGTCTGCTTGTTCTGCCGGTGTACATGCGGTATACCCATTATAAGTTACAAGAGGTGGTATTGCACTGGTGTTTCGTAAAGATTTGAAGTATTTATAGAGTTGTTGCATAGAGCGACTACTGGCTAGTTTGCATTCATGTTGAGCCTGGTCAGTTTCTAGATCCGTATTTATTTCGTGTTCCATATTTCGTAGTTTATTCAATAGAGATGGTGGTGGCTTGTTGTGTTCGGGGTATTTGTTAACTCTGCGTTTCAATGTTTTCAGTTTGTTTAAGGGGGGGGTACACCCCCCTATGGACCTTTTTTGCAAATGGCTATAATTTCTGCTTGTGTGTAATTTTGTATATTTTATACCTTTCGGGGGATTAACATATGGCCAAAGATTGGGTTCAAAAAAAAAATTTTCAAATTTGCGTCGCCCTCTAGCGGCCACCAGCGAAATTGTTAATTTCACTAAAAACACTACTAGTCTCACAATTTTGGGCGAAAATTTTCGAAACTTGGTTTTTCTGAATCAGCATCCTCGGCTCCACAAAACTTATCGGTTACATTTTTTATTTAGGTCTTAAATATTTTTTAAATATTATTAACTAATATTAATTATTACTTAATAGATATTAACTAATTTCAAGAAATTAATATGGCACAATTCAAAATTCTAACCGATAACTTTTGATCAAAACCCGAAAAGAAATCAAACAAAAAAAAAATTTCGAAAATTGGTTAAGAAATGGCTGAGTAGTAGTATTTTGAATGTGAAAAATACAATTCCGAGATAAACGCATTTAAAGTTTAAGAACAATATATTTCAAATGTTCCCGCTATTTTCAGTACTGGTATCTCCTTTTCTTTTCCAATTGGTTATCCCCTATCCACATTTTGTGATTTCTCAATGGATTTCATGAAATTTGGTTCAAAAAAACCCCTACCCACTTTTAACAACCTGTTAAAATAATTTTAGAGTGCTTGCCAAAAAACACTTCGCGCAGCACGTGAACAAATTACATTTTGGCGTATTGATTTGATCGCATACTATTTTGTCATTTAGTAATAAATAGTCATGGAATAATGAGATAACCTTAAGAAACATTCAAAATTATATAAAAATTTCCACATAATTTTATAATAAGCCTTTACATTGAACATTAAGCTTTGCGCAGCACGTGAAACCTTCGCGCAGCACGTGAAACCTTCGCGCAGCACGTGAGACATTTGCGCAGCAGGTGAAGGTTTCACGTAGGAAAGGAAAGGAAAGCAAGGAAGGCACATTAATTAATCGAGCACCTCGGAAAGCTTTTTGATCAGAATGAGAAGCCT
Organism: Nemertoderma westbladi; assembly: GCA_032718475.1. Classification (NCBI taxonomy): domain Eukaryota; kingdom Metazoa; phylum Xenacoelomorpha; order Nemertodermatida; family Nemertodermatidae; genus Nemertoderma; species Nemertoderma westbladi. The sequence continues at coordinate 11,535 of JAUCBJ010008529.1, read as the reverse complement.
TCACGCGGCACATGAAAAGTTCATGCTGCACATGAAGACTTCGCGCAGCACGTGAATTATTCTCAGAGCCTGCGAAATTTAAAAAAAATAAGTTTATGGTTGTTTCCCAGAATAATTATTACTAGCTATTGTTATATGATGGTTCACATTTGTTATTACTAGTAGACAACTAGTCCATTAGACAACTGTTCAATATGTAATACAAAACTCACAAATATCTATTAAATATATATTAATTAAAATTTGACGGACATGTTGACAGACAGACAGACATACAAACAGACAGACAAACGGAGAGACAGACTAAGATACAGACATAGTGATTAGATAATTCCAAATATTAAAACAGACATCGACATTAAGAAAAATCCTACCAGTAAACTTTTCAGATTGCTTATTTTATGCCCTTTTTAATATTTCGATGGACAGACAGACAGACATACAGACGGAAAACCAGCCATTACTCGAGAAGTAAAAGAGATCTCGCTAAGCCGTTTCCAGATTTGAAATCCGCATTAAATTCTACTCTAGATGAAATAAAAAAACAAAAAATGAAAATTTTGACCTGAGGGGGGGTGTACCCCCCCCTTAATTTGTGTGAGGTGTGTTGGGTAACCCATGGTGGTAAGATTGAGCGATGGAGAGTTCGTCTTGGTACGCTAGCTTCAATTATTTTTCCAATCCATTCGTACCATATTGTGAGTAAATTATCTAGGTCTTCTATTGTATGGGGTCCAACCCTTACGTTGAAGGGGTTCTTTGTGCAGATGGTTGTGGCAACACCCACATCAAGTTTACAGAAACTATGACGATTAGTTGAGTTAATGGTGGAAACATATTGTGGCATTTAGTATGACTTGTACTGGATGGTGGTCGGATTTACAATTTGTTTTCAAATGATTATAGCCTTCGAAAAATGAATTTACATCCACAATTAGGTTATTAGAGTTCGAAAGCAATATGTCTAGCGTATTTGTACCTCTCGTGGGGAATGTATTCGTATTGTTTACAATTAAATTCATCAAAAATATTTAAAAATGCACTTTCATATGGATCAATAGAAAAAAATGAGTCCCAATGCACATTAGGCAGATTCAAGTCACCGCAAATAATTAAATCATTGAGATTTATTTCCCAGTTTTTGATTATGTTAAAAAGAATAATAAAATTGGATATTGGAATACGATATATACTTTCACTTGGGGGATTGTATATACATACAAGCCCAATTTTCCTATTGTTTAAAATACAAGTACAAGCACAAACGGCACTGGTTAAGAGATTAAAATTATCGGATAGCTCATCCTTGATGTTTAGTGTGGTATATGGTATACCGGATTTGATAGCGATTAAAGCACCACCATGTGAGGATACACCATCGGGTTTACCTGGTCTTTCTGCACGAACTAAGTTATATTTACTGAGAAAAAGTTCCCTATCATTAAAATCTGGTGTTAACCATGTTTCACATAAACACAGGAAATTATAATCTAACGTGAGTAGAGTATTTGCGAGGTTCTTTCGTTTATCTAGCCGAATAATACCTTGTGTGTTATATATAAGTAAGTCCGATCTATGGGTGTTCATGTTTGAGTTTGACCCGCTGGGTGCCATGGGTCTGCACGCAGGGAACAGAGACCCGCTGGGTGCCGTGGGTCTGGATGCAGGGTCCGGAGACCCGCTGGGTGCCGTGGGTCTGGACGCAGGGACCTGAGACCCGCCGGGTGCCGTGGGTCCGGACGCAGGGACCGGAGACCTGCTGGGTGCCGTGGGTCTACATGCAGGGACCGGAGACCCGCCGGGTGCCGTGGGTCTACACGCAGGGAACGGAGACCCGCTGGGTGTCGTGGGTCTACACGCAGGGAACGGAGACCCGCTGGGTGCCGTGGGTCTACACGCAGGGACCCAAGACCCGCCGGGTGCCGTGGGTCTGCATTCAGGGAACGGAGACCCGCTGGGTGCCGTGGGTCTACACGCAGGGAACGGAGACCCGCTGGGTGCCGTGGGTCTGGACGCAGGGACCTGAGACCCGCCGGGTGCCGTGGGTCCGGACGCAGGGACCGGAGACCCGCTGGGTGCCGTGGGTCTACATGCAGGGACCGGAGACCCGCCGGGTGCCGTGGGTCTACACGCAGGGAACGGAGACCTGCTGGGTGCCGTGGGTCTACATGCAGGGACCGGAGACCCGCCGGGTGCCGTGGGTCTACACGCAGGGAACGGAGACCCGCTGGGTGTCGTGGGTCTACACGCAGGGAACGGAGACCCGCTGGGTGCCGTGGGTCTACACGCAGGGACCCAAGACCCGCCGGGTGCCGTGGGTCTGCATTCAGGGAACGGAGACCCGCTGGGTGCCGTGGGTCTACATGCAGGGACCGGAGACCCGCCGGGTGCCGTGGGTCTACACGCAGGGAACGGAGACCCGCTGGGTGTCGTGGGTCTACACGCAGGGAACGGAGACCCGCTGGGTGCCGTGGGTCTACACGCAGGGACCCAAGACCCGCCGGGTGCCGTGGGTCTGCATTTAGGGAACGGAGACCCGCCGGGTGCCGTGGGACTGGACGCAGGGAACGGAGACCCGCTGGGTGCCGTGGGTCTACACGCAGGGAACGGAGACCCGCTGGGTGCCGTGGGTCTGGATGCAGGAACCGGAGACCCGCTGGGTGCCGTGGGTCTGCATCTAGGTCTATACTTCTATCGTATAGCTTTGCAGCAATCGAGATCAATAAGATTCCCCGAAAAGAACCATAGAGTGTTAGGTTGCCCTTCTTGGGAACTGGCACCAACTTATTTGTTTTCATTTCTTGTGGGACTCTTTTTGTTCGGTACATGTCTACTATGATGGGATAGATGAGCTTTAAACACTCAGGTATTTTAAAGACCTCAGGGGGAAAACCATCTACTCCACTGGCACGATTGGTCTTAATGCTCTTTGCAGCAGCCTTCACTGCTGCAAAGGAGATATTACCAATGGGAATATCTGGGAGTACAGACTCATACACTTTTACTTCTATAAAGTTATCAGGCAATACCCTGTCATTATTGAGGAGCTTTTCAAAGTGGGCCTTCCAACCATTGAGGCGATCGGCTGGTGATTCAGCCTTAACCTTGGTGGTTGGTTGGCTTTTCCGCCCAGTAAGCAGATTGATCGATTTCCATGCTTGAGATGATTGCCTGCTGTCGTCGATGATCATTAATGGTGTAATATTATGGGTTTGTTCATTATGGTGTTTGTCTTTAATTACAGTTGCAACAGCTCATCTCCAATTTATTTAATGATCATTAATGGCATCAACCTGTTGCTTTATTAGCTCTTGTAGATTAACAGAGTACTGCCTGTTCAGGGACCTAGATGCAGCCTTAACTGCATTCTTGGCCGCTGTAGTCTGTTTGAGTCGGGACTCTTTTTGCGCCTTATAGAGATCATTTCAGCACTTCCGAATTTTGTGGTCAGTCCAGGGGGCCTTTTTCCTGTTTCGAGAGTATACAGAAAGTAGAAGAGTACAGTATACAGCTGTTTCTGCAGCTGCTAACTTAACTGCTTCTGTGAAGGCAGTATAGCCTTCGCAGTGATCTGCCGCCTCAGAGGCAAGAACCTCATACCTGTTGCTCAGCTGTAGTGTGAAGCTGGATCTCACACTTGGCTGTTGCAAGTTCTGCTAGCACGCAGACTAAGTCTTACCTTGGCCACAATAAGGCGGTGATCACTGGAGAAGGGTCGAAGTGTAAATACATTACAGTCTTGTATAGAGCTCCTGTATTTCCTACGAAACAGGATATGGTCTATCTGGGACTTGTGACCACTGGTTCCACTATGAGTCCATAGCTTTCCAGTTCGCTTCTTGAACTGGGTTCCAGCCAAAAACAATCCATTTCCAGAAATGAAATCCTGAAGATTGACGGAATTTCGGTTAACACTATCGCTATAGTCAAAGGGCGATGTAGGTTATTGATGCAGACTTGCATTAAAGTTGTAAAAGCTTCTGTGGGATATAACTGGCCCCTTTTGCTTCGCAATCCAGTTTCCCCCCAGGCGCTGGAATACTCTAAAAAGGTTCTCTAACTGTATATATATTCCCCTCGCCCGCAAGGTACCGTTACAGGTGTTTTAACGGACATAAAAGTCATTCTGCTATATACGTGTTTTGGCGGACATGGTAAGGCAAAAAACCTGTAATGCACCAACTACCTTTCACAGCTTAGCCGTGATGATTCATATTACGACATCTAACAGCTGGTTGCTGACATGGAAACAGCCATTGGACGCATGGTTCTTTGTTTGGCTTGAGCCAATCAGAGCGATTTTTCCTGTCGACGTGTAGCTTTTCAGCCGATCATAAGGAGAGTGTTCAGTCTTACTGCCTTACTTGATACTTTGTTGTTATTGCTGTCTAAGCCAGAAACACCGGCTTTTTGGGAAGAACTCTAGTAAACTGCTTAGATTATAGAAAGTATAACTGTTACCGGCGGTGTTACCTCACTTAATTTAACTGCACTAATCATATTGTTTGTACTGCTATTTACCGTCAGTTATTAATTGTATCTATTTGTTGATGGAAATATTGCTCTTTGGAGAATACGGATAAATCACCCAAAATTCCCAATTTTCTTGATACACTACAGGTTAGAGAGGCGGGCTATATATAACAATTGCGATTTATATCAATGTGGTGTGTATTGAATCTAATGTTATTTAGTAGACACTACCTGAGTCAATTGCTGTTCTCTTTATGTGTGATCAAATATACTGACGGTCGGCAGAATAGTGTGCATGATTGTGAGTGTGATGTGACTGGTAACAAAGCATTTCCTAAAGAATGCGACTTATACTTTAATCATAAGCCTTATCGTTGCGTTTAGTATAAGTCCTAGCTCTGTTTAAATAGATAGAGCGCCACGTCCTAAAGGAACTGTTAATATTTCCCGAAAGTTAATAATATCTGTCAGAAATTACATATTAGCGATCAATCGAATAATACAGTAGGCTTACACTGCAACCTTACACTGCAATAATAAAATCTAAGCATCCGAATTCAGCCTCCCGGGTGTAGATCCATCGGGTGAATGATCGCGCATGGGCTGGCTTCGGCTAATGTTTTGTTTATTAGCATAAAATATTGTCGTATGCTAAAGGTGTGTTAATTAACTAAAAGACATATAAATTTTGGCAGGTTAAACTGCTAAAGGTCTTCAAAAGCGCGAACAGTAACAGTTATCTTGTATTGCAGTGTAGGTATTAAATACAGTTTAATACTGTTCTGGCGAACAGTAACAGTTATCGATCTTATTGCAGTAAGCAATAAGGTTGCAAAATACCGTAGTGACCGGTAAAACTGAACCGGTACTTCTGTAGGTCAGTAGGCCTAACTGTCATCACCGGTACCGGTACTGCTGTACAAGTACATTTAGTATTATTTCGATTGTGATCTATTGTATATTGTAGGCTGCCAGGGGAATAGGGATTGATCACCCCTCATTCTTTTGTATAGTTTACTTATTTCTGTCGGTTTTATTTACTAGTAGGCTAATATTGAGCAGAAGGCGTGTGACCCTGCTCAGATTGTTCAGATAATTGTAGGTTGAGCTGCTGTCTGACTGTGTTGAGTTTAGAGAGATTACGGTGTGTGTAGAGTTGGTCTGATAAAGTGCCGTTAGTAAGTTGGGGCAGCCATATGCTGAAGGTCAATCCCCTCTTAAAGAATAAGTCGTACTACCGTGTTAGAACGCATACTAACTAACTATTTCAGAATCTGCATATACTGTAGTTTATTTGGGCTTGATCGTAGTCTGCCAGTGTTTTAGCCTGTGTTTGTTTGTGTGGTCTGTTCAGGTACCGTAATAGTTATTACTCAGATATTTTGTAGGCTGGATTGTTGTCTAGCTATTATTAGGTCTGAAGAGATTGCTGCGTGTGTAGAGTTTGTCTGATAAAGCTCCGTTAGTAAGTTGGGGCAGCCATAGCGGTAAGGTCTATCCCCTCTTAAAGAATAAGTCGTACTACCGTGTTAGAACGCATACTAACTAACTATTTCAGAATCTACACGTACGGTAGTTTATTTAGGCTTGGCGGTAGTCTGCCAGCGTTTTGGTTTGTATTTGTTTGAGTATTCTGTACGGGTAGCGTAATATTTATTATTCAGAGTTTATGCGATTATTCGCAACATTCATGTCCCCAAGTTTATTCCTACAGTAATTGTGTTTGTTATACATACCGTTATAGTTAAACTAACCCCAGTACTACATCAGGGCTGCTTGGCGTAGGTAAAGACTGACGACTTTGTGCTTCGGTCACTCCAGCAGATGCTGTGGTTCTTTTAACTGTTCAAGTATATTTAACTACTGATTATTTGTTATACCGGTACTTGTACCTAATTTAGGGTTTAGTGTACAGTGCTTTCCGAAGTAATTAGTGTAGGCAGTATATTTGTGTTGTAAAGTGGTTGATAGGCACATTCGTTAGCTCTATTAGCTTCTGGGTAGGAACAATCCGTGATACATAACGTAGTACCTATAGCGATACGGTTATAGGTCGTCAGGCGGTGATATTTTCCTATCTGGACAGTACAATATATTTACTACTACTTATTATTTAAATACCGTAGTACCCTGTCCTTTGTAATAAACCAGAAATCTAACCCTTTGTTGGACTGGTTTGTAGACTTCCTGTAAAATTACCCTAAAAATTTTGTACGTAATATTTTGTTGTGTTTAATTAGAGAATTAATCTCACCCGTATCGTAAGTAATTCGTAGTATTAAGTAACTTAGGTAAATTAGAATTATCAGTTTTAGTGTCAAATAAATAGCACTTCACTGAGAGCGTTCAGCTTCTGTGTAGTGACCCCCCAGAAATAATAACATTTATTTCAAATATTGACAAAACCCTTTTAAACGGGTATATAAATATTATAAATCAACTCAAACGATTTATAAATAGTAGGCCTGCCATACAACAACTAGGTCTCAATATCAGTTGGACTACTGTTTAAATAACGGTAACAAAGTAAGTTAAAGTAACCAAGTAACCCTAAAATATTCAGAAATTCAATTATTCTAAAATAATTGATATACCGGTATTTACCATAGGCTTATTATATTTATTTCTGTAGATTTGAGCTGGGATCATACCGGTGTTCTGTAATTAATTCTAGTAATAATTATACTTATATATACTATAAGTGTCAGCTGTATACCGGTATTCACGATAGGCCTATTATATATTTATATATATTTGTGCTAAAATTATATACCGGTACTCTGTGACAAATCTAGTCTGTAATAATACTTATATATACTATAAGCATACCGGTATTCTAATATATTATATATATATATCACGCTACATTGAGTAGCAGTATCGGTAATTAATTATTAGGCTAGCAGTGATACTGAATTACTAGACTTGCTTTAACTGTATATATAGCAGTAGGCATCCAACTGTATAAAGCGAAATGTCTGACACAACACAAACATTGTCAGATAGTTTCTTAAAGGGTTTTAGAATGAGTCGTCGACTTGGACAGTGTCTTGAAAGGAGAGAAGACAGAAAAGCGGCAGAGGCAGTGGCAGAAGCAGAACGGAAGACGTCTGAAGCGACTATCCAACTAGAGCTGGAAAACCTTCAGGCGAAACAAGATTACTTGAAGAAACAAACCAGAAGACTACCTGTGCCCAGTAGGACTGTTCCCGAGTCCGAACCCGTCCTGGACGCCGAGCGAGGTATCAAGAATTTATCGCCCGTCGTCTCTCGCTCGCCCGCTACTACGTTGGCGACTCCCGCTTCGGCGGTTGAGTGGGTAGCTGAGGGACGACGGGAGATGGGTCTCCTGCTCGAGCAGCTGAGGGAACACTGTTTGTGCTCCTCTCAGCAAGTCAGGGAAATGGAAGAGACTGTTCAGCAGCTCAAGGGAACAGTAAGGGAAAGTAGGTTAGAGTTGCAAAAAGTGCAGCAAAGTATCTCACTAGAATGCGACAAATTAGTCAACCTACAAAAGGGAATACCAATAACCCCTGTAACAGTGTGTCAGCCTGTTAGGTCTGAAGTATTACATGCGCAAGGTGTGGAGCCTACACGCATCTATACTGCTAGTGAAGTAGAAACTCCTATAGCAAACCCTATTAAGGGTGATTATACGCCTGTTGTTAATGACATTCCCAATAGACCTGATAATAATCCGAGAAATTTATATACCGATAACTCGATATTCAATAACACGATGGCCCAAGAAAGTTTTACGCGTCAAATGGCTAGAACCGAAGCCCGTCAAGCGGTAAAGGTTGGAGAGATAGACAAGTTCAATGGAGATGAGATGAAATGGTTACCTTTTAATGAATATTACAAAGATAACATACAGAATTCTGTGCTATCTAACGGAGAGAAACTCAGATACCTCATCGAATGCTTGGAAGGACCTCCCAAGTTAATGGCGTTAAAATTTATTGGACATCCAGATGGATTAAGACAAGTTTGGGATACATTAAACATCAGGTATGGTAATAGGACTAACATAGCTAGGTATTTATATGCGAAATTAATGGCCCCCCGAAAGTTTCTTAGCAGCGGGATTATAGAGTTTTCCGATGAGATTCAGGAGATCTGTAGACAACTAGATTGGTTAGGTAAGTCTCATGAATACCAGAATTCTATGGTTGTAGGAGCCTTAGCATCTACTTTGCCCAAGGGTGGAGTAGGTACACGCTGGGACAAGAAGGTGTTATATACGATGGAACAACAACAACGAGACCCTACCATGGCTGATCTCGTGTCATTCTTGGATGGCGAGGTGAAATTACAACTCCTAAAGCAATCCAGAGAGAAAACACCTGAAAATAAGGTAAGTGAGAAACCCGTTTCTAGGAGAAGAGTAACACCGGTGTGTTATACTGATGACGGCGAAAGCCAAGCTTCTCAAGAAGAAGACAGCGAGAAAGACACCGAGAAATTTTACTATGTTAACAAGACCTCAAAGAACGTAAGTAAATCTAAAGCTCGAACCCATGACAGGAGAGAACAGGTTGCTAAGACTCCTCTTCAGTTTCCTAACAGAGTACACGGAAGAAAGCCCGAAGAAAGAACTAGAGTGCATAACGTCACCCAAAATAAGGTGAGTAACATTAAACCCAACTGTGCGCTGTGCGACGGGCCCCACCGTTTGAGTGCGTGTGCGGAATTCCTAAAGAAATCCCTTGTAGACAGACGTACAGTTGTTTGGGACAAGCGGTTATGCTATAATTGCCTCAGACGCGGACACCAGCGGCGAACCTGTTACTCCGACATAAAGTGTACAAAGTGCGGTGCGAAACATCACATCTTGTTACAAAGTGAATTCGAACGAAACAGCCCGAGTCAGGTAAGTGAGCCCAAATCACATGTCCAATTCAGTGATGTGAACGACACTGACCAAAGTTCTGAGTGGGAAGGATTCTATACGGACGAATTCTCCGACGCCAACGAATCCTGTTACCTAATAAATACCGCAGTGTATCGAGCACTTACTTACGAAAAAGACACCACCAATGAGTTTCCCCCAACTACTTTTGACAAACCACCATCTTGGAAAACTCCAACTTCCAATGTAGGAATCAGAGAATTTCCTGTAGTGCAGGTAAGAGTTCACGGTCCCAACAAAAGTTACATAGTGAACGCACTCCTTGACTCCGGCAGCACAGGAACATTCATCGATCAAGAACTAGCCGAAGATATCTTTGCTGGACAACCCAAATTCCAAACTAAGTTGAATATGTCCGGAATTATGCAGGTTTGGAAATCTACCATAACGGCAGATTACTATGTAGGTGCGTTGTCCACCCCCCAGGATAAATTAGGAGCACAAAGTATAAGGTCAGTAAAAATAGTGGCTATAAAGAACTTCGCTACTACCCAAGCAGACCTTTATAATTGGGACGAGGATGAGAGCATCCAACATCTTAAGATACCTCGATTCCAGACGGATTATCCTGGAGTGCAAATACTTATCGGCCAAAACGCGCACGAGGCGCTCGAGACATTGGAAAAACGACCTGCTCAACCGCAGCCACTACAAACCTATGCGGTAAGAACTAGAGTAGGTTGGTACTTTACTGGCCCTTCCCGCAGAACTCTCGAAGAGAGACTACCATCAGAAAGACTATACCAGATAAATGGTTTGGAAGTGGAGAGCAGTGAAGTGGACGAACTAACTGAGGGAACACCATACTCCTCAGATAATGACGATATTAACTCCAATGAAGATCAATGGAGACATCGCCCCGAGATGATTAATCTAGCCGACATCGCTTCCAGAGGAGCGACTCCTCAAGAACGGATAGATACTCCCGGCTGGTTAGGTGGACCCGACTCCCTAAGTAAAGAAGAAGATGAATGGCCTCCCCACCTTAACCCGGCTGAGATTAGACAGGCCAAGGGAGCGGAGAAAGTAACACGACAACCCAATCACCCAGCTGGTCGTTTATGTTTACTGGAAAGAGACCAAAAACTGTCCGGAAACTATGGAAGGCAAGATACTCTTCCTACGACCACTTCCCTAATCCGACAAATATCTAGGGACTCCATAACATAATAACATATGGAGTGGGTGTGTGACTATATCATTTTATATTTGTTTTTTATTTTATATTTATGTATGTATTATTACGTAATTTTATTATAATCGTTTTCTTTAATTTTATTTAGTAGAATGTTATTTTAGCGATTATTTAGTAAATTAGTGCAATATATTAGTGTTTATTACGTACTTAATTACTTATAATATATTTAGTGCGACGGCAAGAAATAATTATTTTTCTCTTTCCTTACTGTCCGTATTATATTATAAATGCGAGACTATAGTAAGATGACATGTCAGTACTTATTAAAGTACAATAAAGCCACTACTATATTCAAGTATTATTGGTAGGCAGAGTATTAGGAATGCAAAGTTCAGATCCTCGTGTCTCGGCTAAACCAAGCTCTGGGTAGACCTTGGAAACGACTTGCCTCTTCACACTGACATTGCTTCGTGCGATATTGCTCTTCTACCTTATATTAAATAATACATATAGTAGCGTGATGTCCCTCTAACAGTAGCGTAAATCGCAAATAAATCTGTTAAACTTTTTGACCATCTGTAATTCTAGTCGATTAAGATATCGCGGCACCCACCGATATACTTGAAAGACAAATTCTAGAATCAGTGGTTAACGTCCCCAGACAAGTTCTGGAATAAATCGGTGCCCATCCTAAATATTAATTTAATATTTATTAAAATCTGTAAAATTCAGATCCTTTAAAATTTCTAGTCAATTAAGATATCGCAGTATTTACCGATATTCTTAAAAGGACGATTTCATAGAATTAAGGATCCTGAGTCCCCAGACATGCTCTGGAATAAAATTTGTGTCAATTTAACATCAAATAATAAAATTAACGGGAATAAATTTAAATTCATATTCAAATGAATTTCATAAATTGTCATTTGTGCAATTTATAACATTCCCAAAATTCCAGTAATTAATAGATCATGGGAGCGGAGATTCATATTGAGTGTACTAGAGTGCGAGA